>JAQGAD010000304.1:0-47968 GCA_034696625.1 Isotomurus palustris | reverse complement strand
CCCACCACGTCCCCCCTCACGGAAACGCCTGAAGCTGTTCCACCACGTCCTTCCACGACCCCCACCGACCTCCGCCAGCAGCAGCAAACGGAAACTGTCCCAAGGGTCGACCTCCCAGTCGATCTACACAACTGCCAACGAGGAGAACATCTTCAGCTACGTCTCCGCCACGCGCATTCGAGGTGACCTTCCACTCAAAGTTAATAATTTTATGTGATGAATTGACTGACGTGTTACTTTTATTTAAGCCCTGAAGAGATACCGAGAGGAGAGACGGCAGATTCAAGCACTCGCCTCAGAAGCTTCCTACGTTTAACCCCGTCACTCCCACAGCCATCCAAATAAGTAGCCACCTCTGCCCAATTAATCAAGTCACACCGCCACACAAGGTTAACTGGTTAAAGCTAAAAGCTGGAACCTCAAAGTTCATTTAATTATCTTGTCAGTTCAATAAATCCTCCTCAATTTAACAATTAACCAGATCATTCTCATAACAAGGCACTAATAAGGGTAATTAATAATTAATTGAATCAGGCTTAGTTACTTATATCAGTCTCATCAAGTGTTGATGGATCTCCAAATAGGACATTAATACTGGTTGGATATTAAATCCTTCAAATGAGCTTTGAAAAAGTGTCGGAGAAATGTCGTATTATAACTTCCACCCTTAACGAAAAATAACTTCTCGGGAAGCCTTTGCGTGTACTCGCATCTTGTGCAACGAAGCTCTTTACTTTTGTCCTCAGTTTCGACGAGCAAAGGCGCGTTTACTTGGCATTTTCCTGCTGATAATCTCAGTCGGTCGTGGTATCGTATCACATGGGATGAAAGTCTGTTTCTCATCTGTAAATCTGAACCCTGCTTCCATGTGCGTCCGGGCTTCACTAAGACTGACACAAATGAACAACCCTCTTCTGGACAAGAAAGACTGGAACGACGCGTTCTTATTCGCTTAGGGCTTTCGCGCATGTGGAGACATATGTAATGTAGTACGATCCGAATAGCCGGAGTACTTGTTACAAATGGACACTCAATACATTTGAAATTATTTTGTCCACTGCTGCTCATCTGTGTGAATTTTTCCATTCCTGAGACACCCAGATGGACGTCTCGAAAATGTGTCGCTAACTTATAACGCGACTTCGTCATAAGCAAGGCTCGAACAGATGGAGAAAGCAAATCTGAAGACACAGCTGCCTGCTCTGGATTTCTTACGTCGATTTTGTAGTCACATGAAGGACATTTCTGCACTCCATAAATCTTCGTGAACTTTTGACTTTTGAGCCCCGAATTACTTTTCAATGGTGCTGACCAGGCAGATTCTTTGTTCTGGGGTGTAGTTTTGATTGATTGAGGTTTAGAGGATTTCCATTTGTCTTCCGCAGATGAATTACTTAGCTCGTTCCTTCGTTTTTTGCTGCTTTCCTTCAATCCGTTAGCATGATCCTGTGATTCCCCATCCCATTTTTCTAAATTCCAAATTCAGGTACAAGTACACACATTCAGAATTAATAATTTATCAGTGTATTCATTCAGTTCTATTCAACAATTGAGTTGGTCACATAAATTCTGGTATCGTGATCAATCACAACCGTTTCTTACCAGTGGTCTCATAATCAGTGTGGTCAATAGCATCTCTACTCTTCAGAATCGTATCTCTACGCTGCCTAGCTGGACACTGCTGATGTGTACTTGTCCTTGATGGAATGTCATCAGTGTAACCTAATGAAGTTCCCGGTAATTAGTTGAAGAAATTGAAATGAAGCAATTGACCGAAGCCAAAGAGAAAAAGAGAGCTTTAAACTTACAACTGCTGTTCGTCTGTTGATCTTGAGATATTTTAGCCTCTTTATAAGACATCATGGCTCCGTCAACAGTAATCTTTCCAATGAGATTGCACAGACGTTCCTCCAGCTGCATAATTTCCGACACGAGTCCCATTCCTGCGTGCAACACGGCCAAACACGGGAAACAAAACAAGCCTCCGCGCTTTCCCGTCATCTCCTCAAACATCCGTTTTGTGTCCACTTTGGAGTCCCCCCAGTTTCTTCTCCACAGCATCTCCAGCGTTTTTTCCAGTGTTCTCGAAGCAGAAAAGGTTTCCCTCACCATATCCAACGACGGCCTGGAAGGAGTGTTGCAGACAACACATTGGCAACCCGCGACTACTTCCATGTTCCCACGTTAACCTCAATCGAGCACTTTGGAAATGATGTCGAAATTAGAATTAGGAAGGTTTGATTCGTTTGTTGATTCACAGTCTTCCAGCTACTCTCCTAAGCGCACCAAATAAATACCAAATGAGGGTTTGATATTGTAATTGTTGACTTCTTTCGCGGAATGCCCGCCATACTTTGTCTCCAGCCACTCCATCGCTTCCTGAATGTGTCGTTGCCCCAGTATGACACATATCTAAATATTTATTAGTAGCTTCAGTTCAGTTCAAACAGCTTTATTATAATTGCAGCCTTATCCGCACAAATATTCAACAAGCTACAATCTACTCTCAATCTTTTAAAATATTTATTTTACATGATTTTCTTAAATAGTAGCTGACAAGTTCAATAAATGCCCTTCAATTGAATAATCAAATCGTTACATAACGAGACACTAGAAACAATAATTAATTGAAAAAGACTTAATTACATTAAATTTCAGCAGGTTGGATGAAATTCAGTGCAGCCCAGTGATTACTCCGATTTCTCTTCGTCTTTCTTCGCTTCGGCCCAAAGTTTGTTCCTGGGGACGTTCTCTTGAGTCGGGGGAGAAACTCTCTCCGCTTTCTCTTGCTTGCCTCGTGTTCACTTCAATTCCAGACGCCATTGTCTTCAGTTTCGTTCACTACTGATTGGATATTAAATCTCTCAAATGAACATCGAAAAAGTGTCTGAGAAATATTCTGCGACAATACACTCGTTGGTTTTCAGACGCATTCTCGGGGTACGTATTCCTGAACTCGCATCTTGTGCAGTGAAACTCTTTGTTGTCGTCCTCAGTTTCGACGATCAAAGGCGCGTTTACTGGGCATTTTCCTGCAGACGATCTCAGTCGGTCGTGGTGTCGTATCACATGAGACGAAAGTGCGTTTCTCAAGACTCTGTCTGAATCTTTTGTCCACCTGGGCTTCCCTGCAACTGCAACAAATGAACAACCCTCTTCTGGACAGGAAACGCTGGAGCGACCAGTTGTCACTGGCTTAGGACGTTCACGCACGTGGAAACTTATATAGTGTAGTAAGACTGCTCGCATGCTAGTCACTTTAAGTGAACACTCAACACATTTATAGATTTTTTTCCCACTGCTACTAATCTGTGTGAATCTGTTAGTTCTTGAGACACTCAGATGGACGTCTCGATAATGTGTCGCTAACTTATAACGGGACTTCGCAACAAGCAAGGCTCGAACAGATGCCGTAAAGGATTTCGATGACTTTGCAGCCTGCTCAGGAGTTCTTACGTCGACTGTGTAGTCACATGAGGGACATTCCTGCACTCCAGAAATCGTCGAACATTTTTGAATTTCGGGTCCAGATTTACTTTGCAATACTGCAGAACTGACAGATTCTTTCTTCAGGGTTTTCTCTTTACTTGATTGAGATTTATTGGATTTCCATTCTTCTCCCACAGATGAATTGCTTTGCCTGTGCCTTCGTTTTTTACAGGTTTCCTTCAATCCACTAGCAGTTTCCTGCGATTCTTCACCCATTTTTTCTAAATTCAAAATTAATGCAAGTACAAACATTATTAGCAGTCTGTATGTATTTAGTATCGTGATCAATTTTCTTATCACTAACTAGTTTCATCATCAGTGTGGTCAATATCTCTCTTTGGTCTCTGGGGTATTGTACCCCTACATTGCCTAGCTGGGCGCTGTTGCAGTGTAAGTTTCCTCGATGGAATATCATCCGTGGAACCTAACAATGTTCACGGCAATTAGTTTTACGTAATAAATAAACTAACAAAAGACAAACAAACGCTTTAAACTTACAACTTCTGTTCGTCTGTTGATCTTGAAATACTTTAATAGCTTCTTTGTAAGAAATCGTGGCTGTTATCCTTCCAATGAGTCTGAGCAGACGTTCTTCCAGCTGCATAATTTCCGACACGAGTCCCATTCCTGCATGCAACACGGCCAGACACGGGAAACAAAACAAGCTTCCTATCTTTCCCGTCATCTCCTCAAACACCCATTTTATGCCCACTTTCTTGGAGTCCGAAATTCTTCCCCACAGCATCTCCAGCGTCTTTTCCAACGTCCTTGAAGCAGAAAAGGTTTCCCTCAACAACTCCACTGCCGGCCTGGAAGGAGTGCTGCAGATGACGCATCGGCAACCTGCGTCTACTTCCATGTTCACAGGTGACAGGTTGACGTCAATCGATCACTTTGAAAAGGATGTCGAAACTAGAATCATAGGTTTGATTGCAGTCTCCCAGCTACTCTCCTTTGCGCACAAAATACCAAAAATGAGGGTTTTGTTATTGTTATTGTTGACTTCTCTCCAAGAACGAATGCCCGCCATACTTTTAGTCTGCAGCAACTCTATCGCTTCGTGGATCTTTCATTGCCCCAGTTTAAATGACATTATTGTTGCGTTAATTCAGTTCGATGCAGCTTAGTAATTTCCGTAATTTCAATATCAACTGCAGCCTTATTCGAAAAATAACAAGCGAAACTTCTTACAGAATAAATATTCAACAAGCTACGATCTACTCTCAATCTTTTAAACTATTTATTTTACAATTTTTTTTTGAATAGCTGATCAGTTTTATAAATATTTATTTATATTTAAGAAGGCAGAAGTAGACAGAATAGTTAAAAAATTGAATCACACTTAAGTTTCATCAGGATGAATGAAATTCCGAGCAGCCCAGTGGTTACTCCGATTTCGCTCCGCCTTTCTTTCTTTCACACTGAAGAACGTTCTCTTGAGTCATCAGGGAGAAACTCTCTCCGCGCGTTCTCTTGCTTGTCTCGTGTTTAGTCGCCTCATTCGCAGACGCCATTGTCTTCAGCTTCGTCACCAACATTACTGGTTGGGTTGGATATTAAATCTCTCAAATGGACATCGAAAAAGTGTCGTAGAAATATCTTGCAATAACTCTCACGCTGTCCCCTCGATAACTTCTCGGTAGTCTCGGGGGGCGTTATCGTGTACTCACACCTTGTGCATTGATACTTATTTTTGACGAGCAAACGCGAGCTGACTTGGAACTTTTCTGCAGATAAACTATTTCGGTCGTGGTGCCGTATCACATGAGATGAAAGTGTGTTTCTCATCTGCAAGTCTGAAGTGTTTACCCATCTGCATCCGGGCTTCACTGCAACCGCAACAAATGAGCACCCTTTTTCTGGACAGGAAAGATTGAAACAACCCGTACTCACTGGCTTAGGGCGTTCACGCACGTGGATACTTATGTAATGTATTAAGACCTTATTTAACTCCAGTGCTACATATGGACACTCAGTACATTTAAAGCTTGCTCCTTGAATACTCTTGTTCAATCTGAATCTCTTAATTGCTGAGACTCCCAGGTGGACTTCTCGAAAATGTATCGCTAACTTATAACGGGACTTTACACCAAGTAAGGCTCGAGCAGATGCCGTAAGGGATTCCGATGACTTTGCAGCCTGCTCAGGAGACCTTACGTCGACTGTGTAGTCACATGAAGGACATTCCTTCACTCCAGAAATCGTCGTACATTTTCGGGTTTTGGGTCTGGATTTACTTTTCAGTGGTACAGAATTGGCAGATTCTTTCTTTAGGGGCTTCTTTTTGATTGATTGAGGTTTAGTGGATTTCCATTCTTCTTCTGCACATTTACTTTGTCGGTGTATTTGCTTTTTGGTGCTTTTCCTCAATCCATTTACACTTTCCTGTGATTCCTCGTCCTTTTTTTCTAAATTCACACAGAAATAAAAACACTCAGATTTCAATATTCTATCAGTCTCCTCTCCTATTCAATTGGGCACACAATGTTAAAATCGTGATTCGTGATCACGTCCGTTTCTTACCACCAGTCTCGCCATCAGTTGAGTCAATTTCTCTCTTCGGCCTGCCCTTCAGAATTGTATCCCTACTTTGCCCAGCTAGATGCGGCTTCTGTGTACGTTTCCGTGATGGAATATCGTCAGTATAACCTAATGCAGTTCACGGCAATTAGTTGTGCTTATAATAAATAATAATGCTGAAAGTGTAGCTTTAAACTTACAACTGTTAGAATTTCGATTCGACTGTTGATCTTGAGATATGTTCGCTTCGTTGTAAGGAATCATAGCTCCGTCAACAGTGTCAACATTAATTTTTCGAATAAGATTAAACAGACGTTCCTCCAGCTGCAAAATTTCTGACACGAGCCCCATTCCTGCGTGCAACACGGCCAGACACGGAAAACAAAACCAGCCTCCACTCTCCCACGTCATCTCCTCAAACACCCGTTTTGTGTCCACTTTCTTGGAGTCCGAAATTCTTCCACACAACATCTTCAGCGTCTTCTCCAACGTCCTTGAAGCAGTAAAGGTCTCCCTCACCAATTCCACTGACTGCGAGGATGGAGTGCTGCAGATTAAACATCGGCAATCGGCGCCTACTTTCATGTTTACACGTTGACCTGAATCGACCACTTTGGATCTGATGTCGAAATTCTAATTAGAATGTTTGACGGCAGTCTTCCAGCTTCTACTCCTTGTGCGCCAATTCAGGGTTTGTTATTTATTGTTGACGGTCTCTTCAGGAATGCCCGCCATACTGTGTTTCCATTCGCTCCATCGCTTGGTGGATCTTTCCTTGCCCCACTCTAAAAACGAACTTCAGTTACTATTTAAATTATTTTAATTTGCAGCCTTATCTGATGAATTAACGAAACTCAATATTTTAAAATATTTATTTTACATAAATTCTAAAATAGCTTATCAGTTCAATAAATCCCCCAATCCAATTCAATAGTCCTTTAATTGAACAATCGAATTGTTATAATGAGGCACTAGAAAGAGTAATTGGTTGGATCGTTGGATCACGTTCCAAATAGCCCTTAAGCGATCACTCCGATTTCAATCCTTCCCATACTCCGAAATCAAAGTGACTCAGTGACTCAGAAAAACAAGTCAGTCTCACTGTCTAATTCGCAGAAATGGCCTGATTGAAAGTTTGGAAGAAGTCCAGTGAGTCCAGTCTTCTGGGGACTGTTTGATGATTTGGAAGATAATCCGCTAATCCGCAGCTTGCGATCATCGCATCGCTATTGAAAAGGAAGTTCTGGGTATTTTTGCGCAGACGATGGAGCATTTTCTGGACTTCTCGCATTTCTGAAGTTTCAGGGGAGAAGTGACCTCGCGGGTAAATGCGCTCCCAGATATCGCGGAGGCTGCTGGTACAGTCACAGTATTGCCATTCGAACTGCGTCGTTTATTTCTGCATAGTATATAGTACTGAAATTCAGACCAAGCAAACAAATTGTAAATATCATGAGAGAAAGAATATTTAGAATGATACAACTTGAAGACAATGCTTATAAACATTTTTTCGAATTCCAATGTTCATATTTTAATAAGCCGCACATCAACAACAGTCCTTTGGGTTCTCTACTGGAAAAAGAACAACTACCTGAGTTGATATTTTTAAGTGTTCTTAAATATTCTTCTCCCTTTGTTTCACCTGGAATGGAATTCATGAATCCCACAATTGACTGTTAGTTAAAGTAAAAATTAAACCGGAGTAGTACTTAAAATTAGCTAAAAATAGTCCGGGTGAAAGGTGGAGGTTGAATGTTCCAGGTAGTCCAGGAATTGTGACACTGGAAATAACTCCTTCTATTGACATTTCTTCACCACTGAATACCCCGTCCACTACCTGCCATTCCACGAATGCAGGACAATGAGTTTATCGGATGTGACAAAGGTTGAGCTTTTAAGTTGAAAGTTAATTTGGTTCTAAAAAGTCAGCTGAAGGGTCGCTGGTCTCCAGGTACCTCAAATTGTCCACAAATCCAACACTCCAGCCTCGTTTACTCACGTAGCCAAAAACCACGATGCGTTTCCCTTACTCGACGGTACATTATAAAAAGGCTGACTTTGTGACCACGGACATCACTTGCTTTCCAAGTCTCCTGCAGAAAACTTCTTAAGCACCTATCACTTAAGTTTACCTCGTTGACCTGCGACAAAGTGAAGACCTTCATCTCAACTCTTTCCACCATGGATATCCAAGCCTGTCAACACTGCACCCTGAACTCTCAACAACTTCTGTCGAAGGTAAGACAACTTTTCTCATCTCACATGTCCGTACAACTGTTTCTGCACTCTGCAGCATCCGTAAGTTTCAATCGGCACCTAAGGTAATTTCTTCAAAGATTCCTCAATCAACAATTCCTCAAGCAACAATTATTTAGACTCAATTAGCAAAAATTACGAACTACGGACACAGAATTTAAGTTAGGGAGATCTGTATTATAGGCTGAGAGTCGAGTTACAAATTACCAGTAGGATTTAGTAAATGTGAGTAATGAGAAAAATTCAAAGGCTCGAGCATAAGTAGTTATAAAGCTTTCATCAAATACTTATAGTCTAAGTTTGAATGGAGACACTAGAAACGGTGTCAGTCAATTTTCAGACTACAGTTGAGTAAATGACCGATTCTTTTCTTCCGTAGGATGAAACCCAATTGGAAATAATTCCATCGGAGGACAACAAGACGCTGTCTCTGATTCACGAGAAAGGAGACGAGCTGGAAACATCGTTTGCAGACTTCCTAACGTATTCAGAAAATGAGTCCTGGATGCTTCCCGTTGATTCCGTGGCTTTCCGCAGAGAAACTGACGAGACTGGAAGGGCCACAGGACTCGCGTTCGTTCTCATGGGCCACTCCCTTCCACTCTGCGACTTCTCTGCATTCTCATCTGTCACCCGGGTTGTCTTCGCTGGACACTTTTCCTTCATCACTTCAGCGTTTAAAATCATCTCCCAGCTCACTTCGCTGACTTCGGTGTGCTTTGAACTTAACAAATCCCAGCAGCCATTCTTCCTGGAGAACATCGAAGATGACCTCGCCATTCTTCAGCAGAATCCCTCAGTGACAACCCTTGAAGTCTACGCAGATTCTAAGCATACTGATCTGAGTCTCACGGATCGAATTTTGGATGTTCTCTTCTCTCGAGCTGAAGTGTGTCTTCCTTCCCTAAAGCAATTGTTTCTTCAACTTCCACTTGTTCCTGTTGCAAAGAAGATATTCCTCCGGATTCTTAGAAACTCTGTTGTCAATCCTTGTGAGCAGAGAGTGACCTACATTCTTCCAAAGACAAGTAAATCGCCAACTCTGGCTTGTGTCTTCCAAGCTGAGACTCCTCGGACGATGCCTTTCCATATTTTGACATCGTGGAACTCTTCTGCCATGGACCACTTTCCACAGGTAAATCCTTCTGCAATCTTTATGACAACTTTTTGTATAAAAAAATCTGATTGGGAATTTAATGGTTCGTAGAAAGTAATTCTGAATTTTAATCACATACATAAATACGACTTTTGTTGTTTGCAGTGTTTCGCGGAATACTACAACAGCCACTCAGCCAAAATCCTTCTGGACAGAATCTTCGGGTCCTCAAACGCTTCTCAGTTGAAATTCTCAAAATCCTCCTTCGGATCACACAAATCGGAAATGCCTGTCTCTTCTGTTTCTGATGGATGGGCGCCGTCTTATTTGGAAGTGTACTGTGACTTTCATCTCGCTCACTACGAGTTGGAGTTGTACAACAGAATTCCTTTCACGAAGAATGGAAAGGCATTTGACACCGAAATCGAAGGTTTGTGGGATTTGGGAAGAGCAATTTCGATGCTGAAGTACCGACAGAATGAGCTCATGAAACCTTCCGAAGTTGAAGCAGTCAAAAGAGTGAAGGCTCGAAGACAACGGAAGATCTGCAGAAAGGTAAAGAGTCTTTACACTGGAATTCCTAACCTGGAAGTGTTGTATGGACCTTCCAAATATCCTCGATACCCTATGTGCGCTTCCCAGAGTTTGTGATAGTTTTAAATTTGAATTTCTGTTGGATAAGGAGAACAAAATCGAGTCTCAAATCTGAGTTTTTCGTACTGTTATATCTTTAGATTGCAAATATTATCAGAATATTGTATTTTGAATTCTTGTACTAGGATAGATATTTTGAGATAGTTGTAGGTATTATTAGATTTAGTCTCGCAAAAAATTATTAACTAGCCAATAGATTTATTAATTTATTATATTGTCAGCACGTGGAGTGTATTTTTAATAAAAAAAATGTATTCATTCATAATTTGTATTTTGTGTTTTTCTTTCAACGGTTAGTCACGTCTCTGAAGATATGACACAATCAGTACACAATTTTGTTTCAACAACAGATTTGTTCTACAACTTCTACACTAAATATTAGGTTCTTTATAACAATTTCACGTTGAGTCAACTCTGCACAAACATCACCCATAACAGGAAAACATACAAGTTAATATTTTTTGGGATAAGAAACGGTTCAATTCATATTTTACCAGCAGACTTCAAGCGTAATGTAAATTCTGCACCCGACGGTCAGATAATAATAATGCAGTTTTTAAGATTCCTAAAAAGAAATGGATTTCCAAAACTCCTAAATATTCCTAAATTCTCTTGCTTGCATGATTATTAAAAAGAACCTCAACAGGAATATCTAAATCCGAACTCGTACCATGCGCATGCTGTAGTTTCCATACGACGCTAGATGCTACGGGGTATTGCTTTAGTCAACGCTTTAGTCAACGCTTTAGTCAACGCTTTAGTGAGCGATATTGGCTTTATAGTCTTTTGTCTTTGTCAAACAACAACAGCTACGCTACGCTATATTTAGCGTTGTGGTATTGTAGGTAGCTTGAGGCAATGAATGAAAACCATTTCACTTTTTAGAAGATACATCAGTCGCTTTTGTACATGTATTGTTGAAACAACGCACTACTCAGTTCCCCAGTCTCGGTCTCCAGGATTTTCTTTGAGAAGTCAGAATAAAAAAACTGATCTACTTGAGCAGTCTACCTGCCTTCCAAGTGCTCAAGATTAGTAGGACAACAAAATGTCACTGAAATTATTTTCCAGCGTCACTGAGAAGGTTGAGGCGACCTGGACACTCGAGCAGTTTGAGATGTTAGCTTTGATAGCAAACAATAGCACAGTACCTGTGGTCCTGGGGACATTCGACTTGCATCTGAACCCAAAACATTCTTCTCAGGTAAACTAGCGAGCTACTCAATTTCTTGGAGGTACTTCCAGTACTTCGTAAGCATTACTGTTTGTTGCTGTATTCAGGGGGCATCTGTTCCTATAAAAGGACGAGTGACGGCAAGATGTGTTAACACCGGAAATAAGCATGGAAAGTCCCTTGGGATTCACCTGCGTCTCGTGGACAAAGACAATTGCCCGATGCCAAAGCTTTTTGTCGATTTCACTTGTTGTCTACTCAATAAAGGTGAAGTTTCCTCAGATGATGACACTGAAGAAGAAGCTGAAGATTTAGGTGAGTGCGTTGAATATTCTGCTGAATTTACATCTCAAAATATCCTGACAAATTGGCGGAAGGTAGAAAGAAGGCATTCATTCATCAAGTCTCAAATTATTTGTTTCAGGGGTGGAAGTAGAGAAGTCTTTCAGTGGTGACTTATTGCGATTAGGAAGAGTTGGCAGTGATAACTTCGCTCCGATAGCGTTGGCTCGTAGATGGGTCGACAGCAATGGATCCCTTCACTTTCGGTTCAAAATCCTTGTGGAGCTGAGTCGACGCGAGATCGAAGTCGCTATACCCTCCAAATTGAACCTTGATAAGTACGTGCGGAAAGCCTCAGAAGATTTCATGAAGCTTCTGGGAGACCGTGGAACTTCGGATGTTGAGATTAAAGTAACTCGGGGAAAAGAGAAATCGTTCTACTGTCACCAGGCGTTGCTTTCAGGTAATTTATCTTACTGAAACAATAGAATATTAAATACATGAAGATTTTATTGTATTATTTGATTGTGTGTGTTCAGCGAGGAGTCCTGTTTTCCGGGCGATGTTCGACAGCGACTTCAAGGAGAAGAAAGAGTGTCTAGTGGAAGTGGAAGACATTTCTGGAGAGGCGATGACGGAGTTCATGAACTTTTTGTACTGCGGACGTTTCAGTGATGCGCAAGAAGGTCACAGTGAATTGGGAGCAGCGTCGTCATTCACTCCTTCATGGGTGACAGTACTTCCTGAACTTGTGTACGCAGCCGATAAGGTATGAAAATTCAGAAGACGATACTGATACTTGTATTTGAAATGGTGCACCAAGTGTTGGAATGGCCTATAAATTTCGTATGCGTTTAGTATGACCTGAAGGACTTGATGGAGGTTTGTGACGCAAACTTGGTGCGAGCTTTCTCTGTGAACAACACGAAGGAAATGGGCCAGATAATAAAACGCCATGGATTGATGCAGGCCCGAGCTCATTTCCTCATTTTCGGTTTGGCGTAAGTATTTAATTGTTAATATTGAAGTGAAGTAAAGTCACAATTAAGTATGTGGATGCGGATGAACATGAAAGTGTTGGAAGCAATTGATTCATCTAATTTATGTATGATAAATCATTTCAGGAATATTGAACACGTGCTGGATATCCCGGACGTCCCTGAGTAAAAGAAGTTGGAAGTTCGGAAGTATTTTTACATTTATTATGGAGGAATAGGAAGCAACAACCCTGAATTATAGGGCAGATTATCTTAACGAAATGAATTGACATGAAGATTAACAACTGTCCGAGTGTTGCATCAAATAAATTAGTTCTGAGGAATATAAACGGTTCATTTTGATTTGTTGTTATTAATAGTAACAACCCTGAAAGCCAAGAAGATTGTAGAAGTAAGAAAGCTTCGCTAGCCGTAGATTTCATTTTATTGTGACTGTAAGGTATCCGCTGCAGTTGTAGACAGTTTGGGGTGATTTTCGAGTGAAGTGACTTCTCCAGCGTCTTCTTCTGGACTTTTTTTAGAGATGTTCTAGTAGGGCATCGTATCATGCAGACAGTGTACACTTCTAATTGATTATGCCGAGCAAACAAGACCCTTTACTGGAATACTAGGTTAAGGTAATCGAGAGATGTCTAATTCAGAATACAAAAACGACGAAAACTAAACTCACCAACAGATTCAACAGTTGAATCAATTTATTGGCTAATTATTGCAACCAATATTTCATGGTATTCAACACACTATAACTCTACACTACAATGAGAAATCCTTTTGCAATACTTCCATTTCCATTTTCAGGTTATCATTGTTTTCTTTCAAAATAATTCACTTACGGATCGGATATTAAATTCCTTAAGTGAACATCAAAAAAGTGTTTCAAGAACGCCCTGCGACTATTCGAAAACAGCGAAGGCGGCATATCCAGGTGAATCTTGAACTCGCATCTCGTGCACCGGAACTCTTTTTTCTTGTCCGCACTTTCAACTACCAAAGATCTGCTGCTGGGTATTCCATATTTTTCTGCAGATGAACTCACCCAGTCGTGGTACTTAATCACATGAGTTGAAAGTATGTTTCTCATGTTTGCATCTGAATTTTTGCTCCACGTGTCTCCAGGATTCAGTAAGACTGCCACAAATGAACATCCTTCTTCTGGACATGATAGTCTGGAACGATCTGTGATTTTTGGCCCCGGACGTTGACGTTGACGCACGTGGATACTTATATAATGCAGTATGACTTCTCGGAAGCTAGTCGCTTTTAGTGGACACTCCGTACATTTGAAACTGTTTCTATCTTCACTTTTCTTCAACTTGAAACTTTCAATTACTGAGGCACTCAGATGGACGTTTCGAAAATGTTCCGCCAACTGACGCCCAGAATTCACACGAAGCTTTTCTCGAACGGACTTCGGAAACGATTCGGGTGACTGAGCAGCCTGCTTCGGAGTTCTTATGTCGACTCTGTAGTCACATGAAGGACATTCCTGCACTCCAGAAATCTTCGTGCATTTTCTTTTGGGTGTCGATTTACTTTTCATTGGTTCAGGACTCACAGATTTTTTCTTCATGATTTTCTTTCTGATCGATCGAGGAGGGTTTGTGGGATTCCCACCTTCTGCTTCGTCTTGAGATGAATTACTGTCATGCGTTCTCTTTATGATCCTTTTCCTTAATTCGTAAACCCTCTTCTGTGGTTTCTCGTCTTCTGTCTCTTAATTCATAAACCAATTACATTCAGAACTCCTTACTTCATAATAGCTGGCTATAAAGTTTTGGTGGCGATAACAAAGTTCCGTACCACTAGTCTCCTGGTCATTGCGGATGACACCTCTCTTCGGTCTCTTCGGAATCATATCTCTACGCTGCCTTGCTGGACATGGTTGCTGTGTAATATTCCTTGACGACATATCATCAGTATGGTCAGTAGCAGTGATACCTGATGAAAAAGGAATTTAATTTTAACGACAGAATTAACCAAAGACTTTTTAAAACACAACAAACTTACAGTTAATGTTGGTCTGCTGATCTTGAGACTTGTTTTCTTCTTTGTAAAAAATCATGGCTCCCTCAGTTGTTATCTTTTCAAAGAGATTAAAGAGACGTTCCTCAAGCTGCATAATTTCCGACACGAGTCTCATTCCAGCGTGCAACACGGCCAGACACGGCAAACAAAACAAGTTTCTTCTCTCTGCCGTAATCTCCTTAACCATCCGTTTTGTGTTCACTTTGGAGTCTGCAAGTCTTCCCCACAACATCTCCAGTGTCTTTTCCAACGTCCTTGAAGGAGAAAAGGTCTCCCTCACCAATTCCACTGACTCCGCGGATGGAATGCTGCAGATAACACATCGGCAACGGCTGTCTACTTCCATGTATGTTCACACGTTGACTCCAATCGAACACTTTGGAACTGATAGTCGAGAATTAGGTAGGTTTGATTGCAGTCTTTTAACTACATCTTGTGCACCAAATGGGGGTTTGTTATTGTTATTGTTTGTGTTGATCTGTTCTCCATGAATGCCCGCCATACTTTGTCTCCGTCCACTCCATCGCTTCGTGGACCTTTCTGTACCCCAGTCTGCATTACACATTACTCTTAATTTGCGATTTATAATATTCAACAAGCATTTATGTAATAGAAGTCGTTTTATAAAGTTTCATTAAATTCTTTATTGGAAACTAAATTTCTATAAATTCTTGTTGATGTCAAAACGCTCGGACTTCTGAAAGAAAATATTTCAACAATTTATACTTCAAAAATTGCGAATATTCGGTCTTTTATAACCGACGACGACGACTGTAAGGAACGGATATCAGGATTAAACTACGAGTAAGTGGATAAATATTTCATCCTGGTGTACATAGAAAATGTGGTTCAACTCTTGCCTATCTCAGGAACAATCATGAAAGTCCCAACTGACAACTTGAGAATCTGCGGTCATTACAACTTGTGACCTCGTAGCGCTTCAAATGTGAAGTTGACGGACGACAAGTTTTTAGTTCATGACCATTAGAGCATGCACAGTATTTCATACGCCCTCGACTCCAACAATCGGACACAGTGATTCAACATCATCTGCACTCCTCTCTGTGGTCCTTGCAAAAATTGTCTCATCGGATGACCGTATATGTATTCCTTTATTCCTACCTAAGCGGTCGGTTTTGATTTCAATTGGTTTCATTTCAACGCATTCATAGTCTCGTTTACTATTTGACCTTTCCCTGTAGCAATGAAATAAGATTTCAACGTATTTAGAGACAAGGAGGGTGACCTACATCAAGAGTTGATTAATTAATTAATTTAATGTTCTCTCTTTCAGATATGCCTGCCAGATTACTTCAGTTGGTATTGATTATTCTCAAGTACATTCATTCACAGTTTGTTGTGTAGAGTATTGTTGTTGTGTCATAAGAAAAAATTACAGAATTTAGTTTTTGTACATTAATTTATATAAGGAGCTTGTTTCATGAAAATGTACAGCCTTGTCACGACTTTAAATGACCAGCCACTCCCTGCACTAGCACTGCATTCAAGCTTTTAAGATTCAGATTTTCAAGTTGCTCCTAACTTTTATTCTGTCATAGTAAGACATTGGTTTAAACGACTGTTGGTCATTTGATTATTTATTATTTATTCTTCATTGATTTCAAGTTATTTTATGTATAATAGTTCAGTTAAAAAAGGAATTATTTATTCTAAAATGTTTTTTCACATTTAAATCGTGAGTGTTAGTTAGATGAACAGCAGCAGCAGAAGATGGCTGAGAAGCAGGAGGCGGATTTCTTCTTCTTCTCATTAGAATTTTCTGCTATTTCGCCCGAGGAAGATGAAACCTCGGAGGTTTCTTTGTGTGCCCCAGAAGTCAAAGGTTGTTGATTGACTGTAAATTGGGTTTGTGGAGTCCCCTGGGTTTCTACTTCAGGAGGAAGTTGACTTCCATCTTCCTTTTCCAACAACGCCTTTCTTCCAGGATTCTTTGCTCCTCCTTCTTCTTTGACACCGAGGTCATCTTCAGAGGTCAGTGTGGGGTGAAGGGGAGGGGTTTGTGAGAGGAACTCAAGAATCTCCCTGTTATCATTCTGCACAGCGATGTCATACGCAGATCGTCCTAAAGAGTCCCTTAAAGTCTCATCAACCCCTTTGGCTGCAAGGAGCTCTGCAATGTGAATAAGATTTTCTTCAGCTGCGATGTGAAGGGCTGTGAGCCCGTTTTCATTTTGGAGGTTCCGGTCCACAGTCTCCTCATCCACGAGTAGCTCCACCATTTCCAGTTTTCCACTTCTGACTGCCGTCATGAGAGGCGTCTCCCCCACCGAGTCTTCCCTTCGGTTCATCTCAACATGCAAATGACCTCCGTTCTCCTCACAGGAAGCCCAAATCGCTGCCATAACTTCCCTGAGGACGTCGACGTTCTTTCCACGAATGGCGGAGTGGATGACGTGTTCGTTGGTTCCTTTGAGAGTGGCGTTGGCTCCGAGGTGGAGGAGACGGCGCACGACGCTCAGATGTCCGTTGAGGGCACCGAAGTGAAGCGCCGAGTAGCCCAGGACGCCCAGCGAATCCACCAACTCCGGAAGAACTTCAGCGGGGAGGTCTCCTCGTGACGCGGCCATTTGGAGGGGAACGGTGAGAGGGTCGTCGATTCCCAAGAGAGGGAGGAGACTCCAGTGACTCCCGAGGGCTGCGGTGGCTGCAGGAGAATCTCCACGGGTGTTTTTCGCTTTAAGGTCCGCGCCCTGGGCGAGAAGAAACTTAACTACGGGGAAGTGACCTCCCTCGCAGGCAGAATGGAGTGGGGAGCCTCGAGTGAATGAAGCGTCGTCGACCTTCGCCCCATTCTGAACGAGGAAGGTGGCTGTGGGGAGGTCGCCGTGTGCGCAGAAGAAGTGCAGCGCACTGCGTCCCTTTCCATCGATGGCGTTGACATCTGCGCCCTCCTCCACCAGAAGACGCGCTGCGGGGGGACAACCGTGAGGAAAGAAGTTGTCCCTTTGGTTAAACGATCTCACTAAATCTTCCTTCAAGTCCTCGTTTGCAGTAACTTCGAGTTTCTTCATCGTTTCTTTCCAATTCGCTCCAGCTGCGAAATGAAGCGGCGTCCATCGTTCAGGAAGCTCAGTGGGGCTGTTGATGTCGAATCCTTTGGTCAGGAGAAACTTCATCGCCTCTAGTCTCCCAAACATCGACGCTATATGGAGTGCCGACGTCTTGTTCTTGAGTGTATTGAATACTTTGGCGCCCGAGTCGTAAAGGAAATTAAGCAGCGGAAGCTGGCCCATCTGACACGCCATGAGGAACGGAGTAGTTCCCTTCGAGTTGACCTTCGCTCCTGCAGCAACCAGCGCCTGGACCTTCGGAAGATCGGAGAGAGCAGAGGCCAGTGCGAGTGGAGTCACAAGGAAGCCCCCAAGGTCCTCGGGATCAGCGCCCTCCTCCAAAAGCAACTTCAGCGCTTCCAACCGATCTTCTTTCACGACGGAAATCTGGAGGAAACTGAGTCCCGTCTCTCTTCCTCTGTAATTTGGATTCGCTCCACGGCGGATGAGAAGTCTTGCGAGTGAGTAGCGTCTCTCAATGAGAGAAATCATACACGCATTATCCAACAACTCTGACCTCTGACCTTTCAGCATTGACCTCTCCAGGAGGAACTCCGCTACCTCAAAATGACCGCAATGTAAGGCTAACTCCACGGGTGTCTCTTCGTTTGCATCCAGGGCGTCGACATTCGACCCCGCAGCGACTAGAATCTCCACGAAGGTCATTGAGTCCGCAACAGCTGCGTAATGAAGTGCAGTAGCGCCTGTTTCATTGACTGGTTCGTTGATTGCAGCACCTGCGGCTATTGCAGCCGAGAGGATTTCTTCAGAGTAGTTTTTCATGATGGAGCAAAGTACGGCGCTACTGATGAGCTTCTTGGGTGGAGTGGAGGAGGACAGCAAACTCTTCACTACGCCTTCGTCGATTCCTCTTCTTGCTGCCAGGTCAAAGGCAGTTTGTCCGTCGACTTCTTCCGCCCAAACATCCACGCCATTTTCTAATAGGAACTGAATTGCTTCGAGCGACGGATCCCTGAGAACTGCGTAATGAAGAGGAGTGTGTTTTCGACCATCAACGGCGTTGATCGCCGCACCAGCGCCCACGAGACTCTTCATTATGGACAGATTTCCTGCGCGAGACGCCACGTGGAGAGGAGTAGTCCCAATTTTAAGTCTGAAGTCAACATCCGCGCCTGATCTGATGAGGAGGTCCACAACGGCCGGATTATCTCTTCCATTCGAAGCTGCGTGCAGCGGAGAAAGTCCCAAGTCGCTTTGGAAGTTGACGTCTGCGCCGTTCTGCACGAGGAATTGAGCGATTTCTAAATTTCCTCTGACGTTGTGAAGTGGCGTCTCGTTGTTTGAATCGACAGCGTTGACGTCTCCACCTTCCCGCAGTAAAAGTTCGATGAAGTTCAGGCGACCGTCAGCAGCTGCCATGTGGAGAACTTGAGGAAGTTCTTCGTGAAGGCGGGAAAGGTCGGCTCCGGAGTTCAGTAGAAGTTTGAATATTTCGAATTGATTGCTCACGAATGCGAGGTGGAGTGGGCATTTCTCATTGAGGGGGGTGCTCTTATCTGCGCCTTCTTTCAACAGGAATTCAACGACCTCCACGTGACCTCGTTTAATGGCTGCGTGAAGGAATGCTGGGGATGCTTCAATGCTAACGGAAGGATGGGAAGCCAGGCGACGTACCTCGACAAGGTCACCACGAAGACACGCTGCCAGAAGGCGGTGAGGAGGAGAGTCTGAGGATGGAGAAGGTCGAGATTGTTGTCCTCCGTCCATCAGTTGACGCAACACGAGCAGCGCCAGCAAAGGGTCGCCACCTTCGTCAGAGTCGTCAGTGTCGATATCCTCTTCTTCGTCTGTGGATTCTACTGCTGCTGCAAGGAGCGACCCCAAAATGACTCCTTGGGCAAATCGCTGAAGAATCTCACTCTCATCTGCTGTTGACATTTCGTCACTGATCTTCCAACTTCCTACTGAACTTTCCCACAGGTCAGAGGTCGTTAACTTAAACTTTTAAGTTTCGGCAACTTGTCACAAAATCTGTTGAAACAACAAGAGTTCTTATTGGGAAAGTCAATAAATTTAAGCTTGTAAGCCAAATTAAAATTCCAATCATTCCATTCTCCCACCAAATCATCTCGATTATATAACCATTCCTAACTGCCTCGCCCACTCTGAAGATAAATGAGATCATCAATCACCTTCTAATGAACACGCAGTCAAGGTCAACTACCAAACTTTCCCACAATCATCACAACTCTTCAATATTCAAAACTTCAATAAAATATTTTCAAAAGCTAATCCTAAACATTCTGAGTACGCGCTGTGTCCTAGGCTTTGAAAATAAGATTATCCAAAATACTGCAATAAATAAAGAATGTAGTGTAAAATGTGTACTCACCTTCAATTCTGATTCTTTGACTGCAGAAAAATGGCATTTATTTATCTGAATGGCCGATCCAATTGGCTAGTGTACAATTGATGAGCAGAGATGTTATATTGTGTTCACAAGTCACAAAACTTAAGGAGAATTTCACTAAACTTCAAGTTAATAAATGTTATTTCGTTTAAGCAACAATGCCATGCTATAAATGAAAACAGGATGGAACTGTTGGAAAGATAACGAGAGTCATCAACCAAATAATTCGTCCTCTGCTGGATTATCAGTTTTATCAGTCCTTCACAACATGATACACGTGCTTATCTCAAACAACTGATAACTTGAGTCATCAAGTCATCACAATGCTTTCGTTTGCAATTAGAATTGCAGTGTAATTTCAGCAACTGCCATTTAAAATACAATTTTCAATTAGTTTATTATGCTGAGGAATATTAGAATCGGTGTGAATCAAACATAACTCTCAAATGGAGATAAAGTTCTAATCGGATCTTGTTTTATGGTTTTGTTATTTTATCAAACTCTAAGACGATCTTATAAATTCTCAATCTTCACGGCATTTTCCTTGAGAAGTTCATTTTAATGATTATTTATTGATAATGCGTATGCAAGTTTATATTTGTTTGTTCTTGATTTTACGCTTAATTTGTGGTACGACGGAAATCTTGAAAAATAAGAGCATGTTATGAAAAGCTTCAGAGTACACTTTAAGCTCTTTGGGTTCCTTCAGTATATTTCTGAGCAAATCTCTTTACCCGTCGAACAACTTAGATATTTCATTAAAGATTAAGTGTACCGTAACGCGTGCATGGAAGAAGGAGTATGAGTATATTAATAATAAACCAGTTGTGCATCTGCCAATTTAGTTTGTAAATGAAATACTTAAAGAATTGCAGTAAAGAACGAAGCTAATAACAAAAAAAAACGACATTTTAGGAAACCATTTAGTTGTCAAGAATTAAGCAACACATTCCTTTCATGGCAACTCAGAATTCATTAATTCAACACAGTGAAAGTAGGCAATAAACTTATCCTCACTCGATCCAAGAAAATAATATTTTATTACGGAAGGACTGAACTTGACTACGTAGAGGAGAACCCAGACTCACAGAAAGGCTCTCAAAGAGGCATTCCATACGCTCTTGACTCCAACAACCGAACTAAACGATTCAACATCATCTGCACTCGGTCCTCTTAACTGTCTCCTTAAATGCATTCCTTTACTTCCACTCATCGGTTGCTGTCCACTCCCTTGTGTTCCGTGGTGTTAAGAACTTTTAACAAAGAAATTGACATCATTTACATTTCATTTCCAAAATCTTTTTTGCAGTCTAGCGTAAATAAAAGCATGCATTATTTTATTTAGTCAATCAGCACTTACATTTTTCCTCGATGCAAAAACTGAAACTATTCGTTAAGGCTTCTTATGTGGGTTTTTTATGTTAAGATAAATTTGAGACGTGTGCAAATATTTCTGCTTTACTGATTTCAATAAAAAATCCATAGCTAAGGAGAAACGAATGTTGTAAAAAGACAAAAAATGATAAGAAGTACCTCAACTCCATTATAAAAGCATTAAATTCTTTCTCTAACTTGATAAAACACATTGCAACTGCCAGAAAAACAAAAGATTCTCATCAGATTAATTGAAAAGATTAGCGAACTTGTTCGTCTGCTTCCCATGCGGCATTTATATCTGCTATATACTTTTTTGAGAATAATCTAAACCAGGAATGTTTCATGTAATAAAAGAACCAATTCACAATTAAATGAATAACCTGCGCTCGAGTACTTACTAATCCTCCTTTTTACAAGAAAATTAATGCACGCTAAAAGTTAATCAATTTGAGTTTGGGAGGATCCATTCCAATTAACCAAAGCACTCAGCTTTCACCACTCTTCAAACCGTTATAATTTTGTTATTTAATGATTGCACGTTTTCAGGTTCACGAGAAGTAATCACTTGTATGGCTTTACTTCACGTGATACAATGAAACTGATTCATACTACAAATATTTAGATGAAAACAATTTAGATTTTTTAATTTTAAAAGTAGTTTAGCAGTAAAATGAACTTAGTTCCCATCATAATAATAATAATTGGTAAGAGTATATAAGTGTACGCTTACAGAAAACGAAAATTGTAATATATCAATTACCTATATGCTTCAATTACTTGTAGTTTTTAGTATTGATTACTCTTATCAATTTGCCAGTATGTATTAACTGACAACAAATTAACTCGACCGTAGATCGATTTGTTATATTTGAATGAAATGAATGAATGCATGAAACACTGCAATAAATGTGTGAAATTATTTTATCTCATAGTAATTCCCTATTAATGCGTTTTTGCGAATCAGTTAATCAGTTAAGTCAACTCAACATTGTTTTCTCAGTGGAAAGAGAGTGTTGAGTGTGGTGAGATGAAGATTACATTTCACCACATTGAGCTAATACCCACACGACGAATTGTTTCAGGTCCATTCGTATGCATTAATAAATATTAATTCAAAACTGTCATCCAATGTTAATATTGCTTATCTTTTTAAATAATCATTAGTAGGTCTAAAACAATTGTAATTAACTGACTAGGGATTGTATGATTGTCCTCTTGGTTTGGTTTATCATAAGTTCACTACTTACGGTTCCATAAATTAATAAATATTATTAGCACTCATTAATTTCATTCAAATGCATAAACTTGAGTGGACACGTCTACAGTATTATTCTGACAGGCTGTCTAAACGTTGGAGTGGAGAAAGTAATAAAACTTGTACAGTATGTTAAATATTCAAATTATTTCAAACTGATTTATTAGTTGCAAGTTGGAATTATAGTGTTGTGGAGTATGGACGTTAGTTTAGCCGTGTTAGAGAATTTATAACTACTTCCTTATTAACCACCTTGTACATTAGCTAGTAAAAGAAACGGACAACACGGTGTTAACCATTCAAGCTACCTGAAGTCAAAACTAAGGGTGAGGATTTTTGTATTTTATTTCATTGATTTTCTCTTAAGTGTTTCTTCGTCTTGACGATTTTGTGGAATATTAAATGCAGTGCAGCTACTATATGATCTCCATTGCTGTCGGTATTCCAGTGTAAAATTGCGAACTTTATAATTTAATGGTATGCCGTGAAGCAACAAAATTAATGGGAAAATAAACTTCTACTCTCTGCGTCATTAAGGCAATTTTTGTTCAGAAATTTAATTAGAAATATAGTTTTTAGACTCAGTCACACTGTTCAGAGTTAGTGTCTGTTAGTCATGGACATTTCAGGATTTTGGCACTTTCATATGCAAGGTAACACAATCTGCATTGATTACCGCTGCTTAACTGAAGTAAATAATTCCTGGATAAAGCCATGTGCTCTTAGCTATGCTACGAGACTAAGGCAGCATATTGAATCATTTATAGGACTTCCATCGCCTTTTAAAACCAAGGAAAGTCCACTCATTCTGTCAGCCGTAACTACAGCTTGTGCAGTCTATATCATTTGCAGACAAGTGGAATTTTATCCGTGGATTAAATTGAGATGGTACGTAGAGCTCAAGTGAATGTTGCAGAATGGGAGAAAAAATTACTTGGAAAAGAACTGATTCCCAAGGGAGGAACTGTGATGGATCCAGAAAAACAAGTATGTTCACATTTGCATACTTTAATTCTGTAAAACTAGATTAATCATGTCATTTCGAAATTATAATATTCATTGTATTTATTATTTTAAAGTTTGCAGAAAGCGATATTAAGGTGAAAAGTTTGTTAGTTTTGTATCCGATGTCAATTGTGACTTGTGATTACAGAACCGACAGGTTGAGAGTTTCCGTACAATCAAAGACAAATAGGATTGTGACGAAAGTAAGCAGTGGATAAATTGTTATCTCTCGAGTTCGGCAAGGCAAAACAAACAAAATTATGACGAGGAAAACTTGTAGACATGCCAGTTAAAGTCATTAGTAAAAATTAAAACATGTCAATTTGTAAACATCACCTAAAAGACAATAAATCATTATTTAAATTACGATAGATCGGGTAGTAACATTTTATTTCAAGCTCTATTTCTCCCTAAAATAATGAAATTTAGCGACCCACTTTGCGCATAAGTTAACACACAAATTACTGAAGTTAAAAAACCCTTAACAAGTGTCAAATAATTTTACTTCATGGGGGAAAAATAGTCTCAATATATTGTAGCTCCAAGTGAAATAATAATAAGTTTTTGTGTGCTCCAACTGTCCCTAATCAATCATGTGTTGTTGTGAATCACGTTATCAGTTACGTCATCATTGTTTTCTCAGAGAGAAAATAAAGTGTGGAGAGATGATGATTACATTTCCCCACATACATTGAGATAATAGCCACATGACGAATTGTTTGACGGCGATCATAGGCATAAATATTAATTCAAACCCCCATCCAATGTTAATTATTGCTTATCTTGCAAAATAACACGTGTCACTAGAAGTTCTAAATGAATTGTGATAGTGATAACGTAACTTCACATTGTATGAATGTTCCCTTCGTTTATCGTACGTTCATTGCATCCAGTTCTTCACATAAACATAACACTCATATTTCACTCCTCATTTGTCATGCAATCATACATAAACGTTGAGCAGATATTTAAGTCTACTCTCTACTCTCTACTGTCTTATTATGGCAGGCATTAGGCAGCCTAGACGTTCTGGCAGAGAAAGCAACATAAATTGCACATAATATACTTAAGAGTTGATATGTAAGTTACAATTATGGACGTAAGTTTAGCAGTGCACGCAGTACCTCATTGTTTACCTGTAAATTAGTAAAACAAACGGTTACGGTGTTAACTGTTAACCATTCAAGCTACCTGCAGCCAAAATTAAAGGTGAGATTTTTGATAAATTTGTGCATAAATGATTGTTCGTCTTGTTAGCTTTGTGGAATATTAAACTCAATAAAGTAATGAATATAAATATATTGGGTTCCTGTTACCTTTCATCAACTTATTAAACGATTCGTCACCTTATTAAAGTAGAGCTCTGATTTGTACAGGACCTCTCTGTGACCCATCGTTGTGCTACAAGCAGACTTAATATATCTCCTCTTAAGATGAAGGCCATGACCTTTGACCTTGAGATCCTTCACCTACTCGAGCAGGGATTCAATCCAAATCAACAACCCCGTGCTGCACAGTCTCGCTCTGTTCCCCTTCACAGACTTTTGCTTGCGTGCCTTTATGGTAACCTGGAAGAAGTACGTCGTCTGTCTAACGACCCTTCCGTCGAAATAGAAGCATTTTACCCGTTCCTCCACGCAGCCATCAAAGGAGGTCACACCGAAGTCGTTGAATTCCTCTTGCAAGAAGGTGCTAACAAGAATACGGCATTCAATGGCCTTTCACCACTCCACCTCGCATTTCAAAATAACAAGCTCAAAATATTCAAACTTCTCTTGTTCTCCGGAGCTGACCTTTCCCGCCTTTACGACGAGTTTCCTCAGATTATCCACGTCGCAGCTTCTGAAGGTCAACTTAAATTCCTTGAATTATTGCTGAGGATGAAGGGCGGAGATGTGAACTGCCGCGATTCCAACAACGACACTCCCCTCCTCTGCGTCGGAGGAAATCTTGAAGTAGCCAACTTCCTCGTCCAGAAAGGAGCTGATGTCAACGCCCGCAATGACTACGAGTCCACAGCTTTACACGCAGCATGTCATTTCGATGGCCCAGACAGTCCGGCCCTTGTTGACTTTCTCATCAGGTCAGGAGCGGTCGTTAACGCAAAGGATATTTTTGAAGCGACTCCTCTCCACGTAGCGTCTGCTAAGGGAAACATTTCCATCATGAGAAGTCTGGTGGACGGTGGTGCTGAAGTAAATGCTCTCGATATGCGAAACAAAAGTCCACTCCACTACGCCGTGTATGAAGAAAGTTCTTTGGATGTAGTCAAGTTTCTAGTGGAGGCTGGAGTGGATCTCTGGGCGGAACAATTCGACGGACTGACTGCCCTCGACATCGCAGCAAGCAGAAGAGAAAGGAATAAACCTACAGTCAAATATTTGATATCCTCACTTCTTCGTACGAAGGCTGAGTCCCTTAAGAGCTTCTTGGCAGGCTTCGGCATGAAGAATTATTCAGAAGAAATCCTCCACGCCTTAATCACCGCAAGAGACATCAACAAAAGTTCCCTGTTAGAAATCTCCTTGCAGAACAACTTCACTTCTCTTCTTCAGTTCGGCGTTCTCAATGGGCGTCCAAATATCATTCGCCATTTCCTCCAGCTCGGTGCCCTCAATGGGACCAACCAACAAATAATCCACACCGCCATCCGAGCAAACAACGTCGAAGTCCTGAAAGAAGTTTTGGAGGCGATTTGGTCTTCTTGCGGGGAGAACGGAAGAAACTTTGCTGTGGAGATGAACCGAAGAGAAGACTTGACGGGGGAGACGCCGCTTATGACGGCAGTAAGAAGTGGAAGACTGGAACTCGTGAAGGTACTCGCAGAGGAGGCAGCTGTCGACCTTAACCTCAAAAACGAAGAAGGACTCACAGCCATCCACATCGCAGTTGATGAAGACCTAATTGAAATTGCACAGCTGCTGGCGTGGAATGTCGACGTAACCTTAAGGGACAAGAAGGGACGCACTGCACGGGACATCGCGAAGGAAAAATTTTGTCAGGAGATTTTTCAGTTCCTCCCACAGGTCTCTCCTCCTGATTCCCCAACTAATTGTAAGTTCACCCCGACGAACATGAAGAACTTAATTGTCTGTGAATAAACACATTTTAAAGAATAACGATACTATTTCTGATATGAAGCTGCATTAGATGCTTTGTTTATCTGTTTAGATTGTAATTGATTGGGATTAATTCATTACTTCGCAGCTACGCGCTTACTATGCAGTTATAGTCGCAACAAACATTAAATTTCACATTCTCAGCAGTTAATCTCAGTTTGAGATAAATCATAAAATTAATTCGTCTTCCTAAAGTAAATCAACTTCATAATTAGTAATATCTATATTGAATCATTGAAAGACATTACAGTACAATTGATTCCATTAGTCACACAACGGGAGTATTCCTGTCAAGAATGAGATTTATAGCACCCAAAGTAAATTCTCTTTAGTATATATTATTATTTCAGCAACGCTAATTTTAATAAGTTTCTGCTAAACTGTCTAGTTTAAGTACGACATAAGGTGCAAAATTATTTTATGTGCGTATTCTTAGTAGGAAAAAATCATTCAAGGCATATCGTTTCATTTCTCAATAACTTTTTAGCCCGACCAAAAATCTTACTTTCTATTGCCATAAATATCGTCGTGTTAAATTGCGGTTGCCCTCATCACCTGCGAGTGAAAAATGATATAAACTGAAGAGGAATAAAATCTTCTAATCGATAATATTAAAATATTTATAAGTATACTGATGAGACTATTGTGAAGGGTTTTTAGCTTCAAGGTTTCCTACAATGTTTCGTACATAAACAATTTATAAAATTACTAATAATTAGTATAAAATAAATTAAAATAATTGTCAAGTAATATAATCTACAACTACGATTGCGAATGCTCAAAAATAATTAAAATTGGGGGAATAGATTAATGAAATAATGCAAAATTCGGGTATTGGCAAACTTAAAAGAACACGAACACGCGCTTTTAATTTCCTGTGTTTCTGTATATAATTTGTTATGCTCGCAACATAACCAAGTTAATAACGAAACAACAGAAGAAAAACAAAAATAATTAGCCTCAGCGGTTGGACGTTTGGACTTCCTCGTGAGTATGGACACTTACTATATTATGATGTCCAGAATTCGAGGGATTAAGGAAGACACTTTTTTATTTTTTACTCTCAGTAACACCTAATGCTAATAATCTTGGCACACAGTTATGTATCGAGTTTGCAAGACGACAATTGCTTTAGTTTTAAAGTTAATTCTGTTTATTAGTGTAACTGGTTCAACTCATAAGGATCTGGACAAGACGAGAAGTGAAGATTTGCTTTTAGATCACAAGATTTCTAGAAATATTCTACAAAGCAGTGGCAATTGTCTGATGCAATTTATCAACATTGAAAACTGGCTATCTCCATTATCTAACGATCTTCTTCTACACCTGCACATTCAACTCAGTGTAGTTGAATTTATAAATCCCCAGTTATTCCCTCGTTGGGAAGCTCAATACATTTGGAAGGTGAGCAAGTGGAAGTTTTTTGGTGCAAGTCTTAGAAAAGACTTTTGTAAAGCTTTGGTAATATTTAATTTGAAAGAGAAATATAACTACGAAAGATACTTGGCACATTATGGACATAATTTGCACGTGACTGTTCACTTTGTAATTTCGGATTTTACTGCTATCCGAAGGAACCCGTCATTCTATGAACGAATTGTTAACCTTTTGGACTCTCCAGTACTCTTCACTCTTCGTGATAATAACAGCCATCCTTATTTGTGGGTTCCATTCTTATCCGAAAAGTTTGTTTCTCTTGATAAGCTCGGAAACAAAGATATCTTAAACCTGAAAACTCAATACTCGCGAAACAGGCTGGGAGATTGTGTTTGGACTCGCCAAACAGGAGATGAACGATGTGAAGAATTACGGTTCTTCTTTAGTGATTCCGGAGGATGTTTCATATTTGATCCAATAAATTTGATTGTCGAGAAACAATTCAATGTGACGCTGACAAGAGATTGCGGGACTTACTCATCAAGTATTTTGGTCGGAAAATTCCAAACTTACCATAAGGGCATTCCTCCTTCGATGAAATATTTCCTGGAAAAGACAGTTGATGACTTGATACTTTATTGCGAATCAAAACCAACCCTCCTGAGTCCCGTGTTCACCAAGTTTATCACAACGATAGGATGGTCAGTATGGATTCTCTTATTTGTTTCAGCTGCGCTACTGAAAGTTGTTCTTGTGAATGCAGAAGTCTTTGAGTTCTTCACAACTCTCCTTCGTCAGCCGATTTCAAGGAAACTTCGTACTCAAGACAGTGTGCTAATTTGCATTTGCCTTCTGATCTCTTTCATTGCATTTCGATACGATGCTTTGATCACCAGTTTCACTACTGCACCTCTGGAAGTTGAGCGAGTGAAAACTCTCCATGACTTGTTTGGCAGGAAGAGATTTAAATTCAATCCTGAGTCTCCAAGAAATTACGAAACTACAATTATGAGGTTTAAGAAGGTCTTCGCTGTAAAACGACTTAACTTCAGTCGTCTGGTTTATCTTGGGGATGAGAAGAATTCAAAGACATTTTGTAAGCCAAGATTTAAAAAAAGCTTCGAGGACAGAGTTTCAATTGTAACCGACAGCGATGGTTATAAAAAGGATCTTGCATGTCTTAGGAAGATGAACTTTTCGTGCAATAATGTGGAGGAGAGGCTGGACACTGAAAGTATAACGTGGATAATGGAACACTACGGAAGTGGAGAAATGTACAGGGTCATCCAGACTGTTGCTGAGAATGGAATTATGGAGACGTTCACGCGGTTCTGGCACATCATTCTGAATAAAAGAACAAGACGAAAGGATATCGGACTACAAGAGGAGAGCTTGGGACTTGTCGGTTCCAATATTCTTGTAGCATTCCAGTTGTTTGGAATCTGCCTCGCAGTTTGTATTACTGCAATTCTGCTGGAGATCTGGGCTCCTTCTTTTATCTTTAAAACGCAGTTGCTGCGTGTTAGTCTAGTGAAAGCTACATCATAAAATGATGGGACCAGAAAAATCCGCAGTCAATTTGACATTTGATTGTAAAAGCCATATTTATTCGATGTTTTAATATAAAACAATTTCAAGCAACATTAATAAAATACTTTAGTGCCGGAGACGGCCCTTCATGATTAATAATTCTATTCAGTTTGAAATCAATTAATGTGAAGAAAAATTAAATTGATGCGACATTTTATTTTTCTCGCACTCCTAAAGTCGCACTCGCAAAGAAACCAACAATAATATCAACGAATGCAATTGAGAGACGTGGTATCCCAAACAATAAGAACACTTTTAATTATTTATTGCTAATTGCTGATTGGTATTTTAACGGAGTGTTCAAAATAAATATTTAACGAAAAAGATGAAACTCAAGGAATGAATTTATTTATACTAAATATACAATATTTATGTAAACAAATGTGTATGTGCGTATGAAAATACTTAAAAGACAACAAGTGATGAAGCAAGCCAAAATGACTTTATGCATTAATTGACAACAAAAACAACACAGCTCGCCAGCATAGAGAATCTAATATGAGTGGAAGTCAACTTCTTTAGGTTAGGTTAGTTTAACCAAGAATGATTTTTTGCTCTGCGTTTTTTGTATTACTCACATGGTTATGAAAATCTACGTGTGCTTGAGAGATTAAACTACGTAGTCAGGAATAATTTGTGAAGTAAAGGGGATACCTAGCTATTCTGTAAACAAAAGTGAACTACCGCTGACTTTAATTTTATTTAATCTCAGCCCTGTCAGTAATTTTAATCAAACATTGTTCAAGTTTTTATAGTGTAACAATTTAAATGTTGTTTGAATCAAGCCTTCAACAATGTCATCCATGGCGAAGTTCCGTCTAATTCCTTCTGTTTGTATTGGGATCTCTATTTGTGTCAAATTTGTGACAGCTGATTCTGATTGCTACCCCTTTACTTATTGCGGTTCAGGACGAGATGATACTGTTCGGATTTGGAAAGTTACTAATGACAAAGATATCTATAATCAGGTGGATTTGAATTGGCGAATACTTGGCGTTTCTTTAATTGCTATAGTAGTCGTATGCATATTTGTGTATTTCATCTGCCTGCTGTTCTACAAACGGTGTACCAAAGTCAGAATCGCTGAGCCTGACAATCGAAGTAAGATTCAGTTAACAAGCTATTGAAATTTTAACTGGATAAAATCCTAGCTTGATTTTCGCGTGTGTCAGGAAACTGGAGCTCAGACTTAATGACGAATGTCCCAAGTCATACAAATGAATGTGAGTAGTATTTACAATTGATTTGAAACGAAGTATTGTTTTACAGAAGATAAATATGAACACTTCATTTATCTCAGATCCACCCTCGTACAATGAAGTTACTTATACGACATCAACGCGTTGATTTTCATCCAATGATACCAATTAAACTTTGGTACAGTTCCACGTGTAATATGAGAGATTGATTCCAACTTCCAAGAGGTTGTGATTTGTGTGTGATTTTTTAGTGCGAAAATCTTGAGTTTTGAAACACCAAAATGCTGTGATACTAGTTTACAGTTTCTATACTTCCATCTCAATGAATTCATAGTTTAGTCAATTTAGACTAAAGAAAATCTCATATATGTAGTAATAAAATAAATATTACTAGTGCAAGTACTAATTGTGAAAATATATTCGGAATGACTACATGTTGATATTATTTGTAAGTTGCATTTAAGTTTCAACAATTAAACTGGTTGATAGTATTGCATTGATTTGTTTGACTCCAACCAAGCTTGGTGTTTGTGTAAAAAAATATTTGTCGACTTGAAATTGAAACGTGTTAGTTCAGCCAACACAGGTAACTCACACAGTGTCTTTGATAATTTATGAATTTTAACACTTCACAACATTCCCAACTTCCCAAGTACACTACGTATAAGCAAATCATGCAAATCCTTTACCCTTTCCCGTTAGCTTTTTTACCATTCCTACTCAAAGCTCTCCACTTGCATCCAAATTAATTGAAGACTATATGGGACCAACTACAAACTACTTCCACAAAAAAACAGAGGCTTTAGTTAATTAATAACGACCATCTCCAGCCATTTAAATTCTCGGTTTAAAATCTGACAGCCGATGATGAGGAAGAGAGAGAGAAAAGAAGCTACCAAGTGACCAAAAGCTGACCCATTAATTATGGTGCAGACGCTGCTTAGCATAAATGGGGAAATAAGCAAGAATGATTGTGATGATTCCCACGGAGGATTTCTGCTACGACGATGTACCTCATAATTTGTCATTTGCATCCAATTCCCATAAAATTTGCATTAATCTAGAGAATCTAGACCGCTTGTAAGTGCAAACATTTAACTCTCTTATTCAATGTCACCACTAGTTGGCAATTTATCTCATTTATTTGCATCCACCACAAATACAAAATCTTATCGTCGATTCGTCTTCAACAAGACATTACAATTAGGACTTTGGCAGGTTATCATGCCTCCTCCTTACTAACTATATAAGACAGCATATATAAGTACGGGTGTACTAACTCTGAATTGAGGCTAGGTGCATTTTTATACCCGTTTTGAGTCTTTAATATTTAGTCTTTATACTTTATCGTATTAGTCATCAGTCCATTCCAATTAAGTACTAAAACACTCTTCAGTAGAATTTAAAACCTGGCCTTAAAAACTAGTCATATCGTATCATTTTAATAGTAATTGTAATTGTTAACTGGTGTTCGATTCAAAATTTAAAAATTCTCATTAAATTTAAGATTACGTTCTATTTTAATTAAATACCTCAGGAAATCCCCAAACCCACTAGATTTCCGCGCGAAAATCCAAATTCAGTAAGTCGCTAGTCGGCCAGTTTTATTTACATACTTGTCGTTTTGTAGATCACAAGCATTGCAATTAAACTGCAACTACCTACCAAGTTAGTATTATTTATCAGGGAATTCAGGTAAGCACCATTGATTAATTACTCATGAATTGGCAATTAAATCCATCAATCAACTTTACAGATTGTTGGTATTGCTTTAGTCATTGGTTATTTAAATTTTGACTCAACTTTGACTCCTCAGTGATGCGTTAAATTGTTGGATTATTTAACTTCCACGGGAGTATGGCTTCAACCACCAAAACCGGAAAAGCTGTGAGGGTGACGAAGGACATGAAAGCAGTGGCATCAGGGAACTCGGGATTCTCAGCGGATTTGCTCAATGTATCACAGAATAGATTTTTAAAACCGATCAGAATCCAACTGTGGGTGTCTTGATTGATTTTGGCCACATTTTGCATTGCAGGGATTAAAAGAATCTCATCCAGGGAACTTAATCTACTCGCCCTTCAGCATCAGCGCTGTTGTTGCAATGGCCAAGTTGGGAGCTCGGGGAATCACTGCCGACGAAATCACTCGGACCTTACGACTCCCTGCTGACGACAAGACTCTAGCAAAAGGATATTCCAAAATCATGGAGAATATTCACGTAAGCTTGTGACAATACGATTTCTCCTAACGTTTGCAAATCCCTATTATGAATGAAAACATTCCGATTATAATATACCTATTATGCCTTGTTGCTGAATCGTTTATAGGAGAATAACGAGGGATTCACCCTTTCTACTGCAAACCGTTTGTACTCAAACGTTGGATTTCAAATCGAGAAGAAGTTCGCAGAGACCGTGAAGGACAACTTCCTCGCTGAAGTGAAGCAGTTGGACTTCTCAAAGCGTGCTGCAGCCGCAAAAGCAATTAATTCTTGGGTGAAGGCAGCCACAAACGGAAAGATCCAAAATGTCATTAGACCTGGTGAGTGAACACAGCTTTTGTGTGTATAAAACTTTTCGTTTATACTGTGGAAGCTCGTAGCAGAGATACACAGCTTGAATTTTGAATCATGGATCTGTGAATTTTTAACATGTACAGATGACTTGGATGCTAACACGAAACTCGTATTGGTCAACGCAGTTTACTTCAAGGGCGCCTGGAAAGATCCCTTCAAGCTGTCAAGCAAAAAATATCCATTCTTTTTAAATGAGAACGACGAAGTGAAAATGCAGATGATGCTTGTGCAGGATTACTTCCCCTACGGAGAGTTTCCGGACTTGGATGCTAAAGCCGTTGCTTTTCCTTACGAGGTGAGGTGACAAATCAGTTCTACAATCTTAGATAATAAAACCTTTGGCTGATCAATTTGTTCTTGTGCGTCTCCACGTAGGGAGACAGATTGGTGATGATCGTCGTGGTTCCGAACTCAAAAACTGGATTGGGTAGGGTTGAAGAGCAACTGAAGAATTATTCTCCCGAACGAATTCTCATGAACTTGTGTATTAGAAACCGAGTTGGTGTGAGACTGCCTCGTTTCAAGTTGGAGTGTACGATGTATCTTTCTCCAGTGTTGAAGAAGGTTTGTTCCAACTTAAAGATTTAAACCCTTCGAAATTATAACCTGTAACTAGTACAATTGAGCTAACTGTGCAAGTATGCATTTCAGTTGGGAATCTCTGCAATGTTTGGGCGGAATGCGGATTTCAGTGGAATCAGCGAAGAATCAAACAATCCGGATGGTCTTTTTGTGTCGGAGATTATTCAAAAGGCATTTGTCGAAGTTAATGAGGAAGGAACTGAAGCCGCTGCTACAACACGTAAGTCAAAGTTTAGTCTAAGAAATAGTAACTCTACCAATCATAATTAAAATGTTATATAATATTACTTAAAGTGTATTTCATTTAAACTTGCAGTTCTTATGCAAAGCTCGCGCTGCTCAGGCCATCCTCAAATTCGTATTGCTTTCAACGCAGATCGTCCCTTTCTGTTTCAAATTGTGGACCAACTCACTAACCTCGTTCTGTTTGCTGGTCGATGCAACAATCCTTTGGAGCAGTAGTTAGGATCATTTACCCCCACTGAATTGTCTGCTCTTTATTACTTGTTATCATTATAAGCATTAAAGTTTAATAAATCAACTGGCTCTGTGAACCTCTTAAGACTAAAGTAGACGGGATAGTAAACAGGATGCCGTCATAATTGATTTTTTTACGCAAATGTTTTATTCACACTACAAACTGGATCATCACCGGATTAATCCGAACTCATATTCTATTTTATTAGTCATCGAGTGGCTCTTATCGTGTGTTCATTTATTATAACTTTAACATCTAATTGTATTCTTAGGTGTGGCTAAAAGCCGGATTTTATCACCATCTCATCCAAAGGGAAGTGGAACTCAGCAACAATCATTCTCATAATATTTTATCAGCTTGAATCTGTAAGAAATCCACTAAAGTAGCCTTTCAGTTTCGAAGGAATCTATCACCTCTGCCCCAGTTGTTAAATTAATTGAAACTTAGTTGGATCTAGCTAAGACGGCACGGCAAACTGCACGCAAAACTTGCAATGACTGGTAATACAAATGAACTGAAAGCTGTGGCATCAGCAAACTCCGAGTTCTCGACTCTAATGCTCAATGTACCTCCACTCTACAATAATCCTTGTTAAACTCAAAAAGGATATCTTAATTTACTTCTACTCATTTGTGATACAGGAACTGAAGAAATCTCACCCAAAGAATCTCATCTACTCGTCTTTCAGCCTCAGCGCGGTTGTGGCAACAATGCCCAAGTTGGGAGCTCGAGGAAACAGCGCAAATAAAGACCTTACGATTCCCTGCAGACGACGAAGTACTCGCGAAAGGATATTTCCACATAATGACAACTCTTCAGGTGAGGTTTCCCACTCATATCATTAAACGGCAAACATCATTAAGTACAACGAGATCTGCTTGCAGAAGAAGAACTTGGGAAATACTTTGTCCACTGCTAACAGGCTGTACTGCAACGTTGGATTCCAAGTCCAGGAGCAGTTCGCCAAGACTGGATTACATCAAGGCAATTGATCGAGATGCGGACCAATCCGGTATTGAAACTTACAGTGTAGAATTGGCAGTAAGACTCATTCTTATAGCTAGTGTTCCCTAAGTCAAGACGCCATCGGAAGTGACGCATCAAATGAAAGACAAAGAAGGCGTTGCTGTGCAGCGTCTCTCCTTTCAAAATGGACAAAGAACGGCGTCTGTTTGTCTTTCATCCAGCTTCAAAACTCCTTCTACTCTCCACTTCTACGACAATCGATGGTCGGCTATCACGTGTCCTTTAAATCCCTCTACAAATAGCATATCTACTATACTACTATCAAGCTAAGTGTCCACTTACGAAGTCCTGTGCAACGCCATTCGACATGGAAGTCGACACAGCACCCACGTAAGTCCCTGCGTGTCGACAGAATTCTGCAGAAAAGGCGTGTCAAATTCAATTTTCCTTTGTTTTTAGGCTGCTTTCGTTGACGGAAGTGGAGGAAATCATTTTGTCTTTCATGGCGAGCAGAGAGGGAGGAACGCAGGCGCTTCTGAATCTCCGAATGGCTTGCAGAACAACCCAACGATGGATCGACGATCTTCCCCTCCGCCATCGAAAACGGATTTTCTCGCGGAGTCAAATCAAAGTCGACTTGAATCCTGAGAATCTCCGACGATACTTGGAATTTCCTCCTCCATTCCCAGTGACGTCGCTGTGTCTCCTCAACACGGAATTCCTTTGGAACCATACTTTCTCTGTGAGACAAGAAAAACTCTGGAATCGTTTCACTGCCTTTTGGAGCTCCAACTTGGAATCACTGGAAGTGGACAACCTTTGCCTTCCGCTTCCACAACGCGCTTTGGGTCTCTTTAATTGCGAAACCATACGAAGCTTCCGAGTGAACAACATGTGGCTGCGACAAGTGGAGATAAGACCGCTGGAACTCCCAGATTTCATTTTGCGTCTAGAGGAACTTTCAATGAACCACCTGTTGATCACAGACAGACAGAAACGTCGCTTCTACCGTCTCTTGTCGGCCAATCAGAACCTGAAGCGTCTTGAGATAAACTTTGCGGAGGATGACGACTTGGAAGGGCTCACAAATCTCATCAATACGAAGAGGAATGACACTGACTTCCACTTGACCTTCAGATTAAAAACTGGTGGCGTTAACCTTGAGAACGACGAACTGTACAGGAATTTCGTGTTGTCAGTTGCAGAGTCGTTGTCGACGATCCGAATCATCGAAGTCTCTGAGCCGGAGATACTCGGACTGCGGGAAAACTTCGGAGAGCAATTCGGAAGAAAACTCTTAAGTTGTGTGGAGTCGATTTCCAACCTGGCTGAATTCACAGAGGAACGAGAATTCTTCGAAATTGCTGATCTTACGAATCTGAAGCGACTCAATCGAATTTTCATAAAACCGAATAACCTGGAGCGAACGCGATTCCCAGAAAGTCTGTTTCAGTTGGAAATCTCAGTGGATGTTTTGTTTCCTCCTCCGCAAATGTTTCCAAGAAACTTGAAGCATTTAAATCTGACGGGATTCAACGTTACTGCTAGTGAGTTGATGGGGTCGCTGAGTTCCCTTGCACTGCGCTGTCCTCAACTTGTCTCTTTGAACTTCCACTGGACGTGCGCTTACTCAGGACTCCTACCTCGTGACCTTCCACAGCCTCCGTCCTTTGACAGTCAGTTCAAAGACACGTCTTTGCTATTAGTTAATCATTTTGGAGCAAATCAGTTGCTAGCTTACTTTCGTATGTTTCTGTGACTTTTAGACCTGAGATCGCTCACTTTCAAGATGACCTTCTACAGTGATGAAGACGTGCTGAATTGTCGGTGGATACTTCTGCACGGGCTTTGTGTGAATAAACTGACGCTGCGTACTTTGAAAATATTTCTACGTAAAAACGGTGACCTAGGGCACCTTCACGTGGTAAGTGGGGACTGTGACCTTTCACCTCTATTTTCTAATATTCCAATTATAATTCCTGGTGACCTCTAACTTCGATTTCAGTTGGATGTGGCCACACTAACAGCTTTTCGCGACGGACCTGTGGGACAAACTGTAACTGAAGTGGAGCTTAACGAGTGGCCAACTTGCGAGGAGAAGGAGACGGCGCTTTTGTTGACGAAGCTGAAGACAATCGCGTCTGCGAATGAGAGAAACCGACTGAAGACTTACGGAAGGGAGCAACGACAATAAGCCGAACCGAACCCAACCGAATCTAAAAAATAACCTTTAACCTAAATAATTATAACAACGCGTTCATGGTGGTGTGAAAATCTTTTTCTGTGTTTGTTTGTATTCTTTATTGTTAATTAAAGTAGGATTTATTAATTGATTTGCACCACTACATTTAATTTTAATGATATAAAATATTCATGAGTCTCTGTGGAAGAATGTTACTTCCGCCACCATTATTTAGGTTAGTCGTATTTGTTGTTTGTTATTTTCTATTCGTGTAAGTATTAAATGTGCAATGAATTGTATGCATAGTATCACAACATGTTCAAGCGAATGTGAGTTACAGGTTTAGAAATTCTAGGATGTGTGCAATCAGTGTAATGTTAATCGAATGCTAAAAAATCAAACTTGTGAAATAAACAACTTTGATTAGTTATTGGTAGCATGTGAGGGGTTTATTTTGTTTACACTAGTTAGGAATTCAAAAAATAGGGCAGTTCATTTTTATGGGACACATTTTGAACCCGCAGGACGTTTGGTCCTGCAGGGTCACATAAAAAAGTTGGTACTTACCTACCAGAACTAATGTTAAAGTATGCAAATTCGTATCCTTGCCGCAGCACATTGCAGCTGCTGTGGTCAAATTAAAAATGTACCTTAGGCAATGAAAAACCGAAGCCTAATTGGAAATCTAGATGGGGTAAAAGCGTCCAGCCCGTCCGTCCGTCCAGCGTCAATTAGAGTTCTCATTACAAAAACCTACCATCACATTAAAATATCTAAACTTTCCAAGCAAACGTTGAAATAGCTGGCCAGTTTTGGTTCCGAGAGTGATTCTGAATTCTGAATGTAATATTATTATCACATCACCAGAACTACAATGATTAGAAGGTAAGAATGCGTACTCTTGACTATACATGCCATTTCCAGATATTTTTTTCGCAACTGAATTTCATCACGTCGAATTAAAAGAATTATTTTGCATACTCCACTGTTTCATGTCATAAGGAAGAAACTTAAAAACACTCAACAGATGACAAAGCAAACGAGGTTAAAGGTGTTAAATGAAAACTTTGTTAAATATCTGTCAACTTAAGATCCAAGTTCTATCAAAGCAACAAAACGCTACAAATCCAGAAAAACAGAAATTCCTTTGTGAAGAAATTGAGCAAGCAATTTAAAAGAACATTTTAGTGGATAAAGGAAATGAAAACGAGTATGCTCAAGTAATTTGTGTAGTTGGGACGAACTTGAAGCTGATTTGGAGAGCAGGGGCATCATCTTGGTTTATACTGTCACTCATCTGACGTAGATTAAAGAGACATCTCCATTGGCCTTTTGGGTGACCATTGTAATTTACCGAATAACCAATTGAGACAGTAGCATTTTTAAGGAGCATCAGCCCCGTACTAGTCTCTAGCAGTCGTTACAGCTTTTAAAAGTAGTTTACATTTATTACTCGCCTAAGCAATAGTGGGAAGCAATGTTTAAAAAAATTTTCTCTATTTTTTAGTGATATTTCCGGTCCTGGACCGGTCCATGGAATAAAGAAGAAGCTTGACAAAACTCGACAGGCAATACAAACGAGTTGGAAATTAAACCTACGAACTAGAAAACAAGCACCTTAAATAAAGTTCAAGATCTGTCATCTGTCAACTTGTGATCCAATTCTCTTAGAAAACAAAAAAACTATTATACAAGTTCAAGAAAACCGAAATTCCTGTTGTGATGAAACTGAACAAGCAATTGAAATTGAAGTAAAAATTTTTTACCCACGGAGATTCGGTCATTAGAGTTATCGAAAGTACAGTTGTCCCACTTCCCACTTGCCCATATGAGCGTCACTTACTACATGTGCTTGAGTACGTTTAAGTGGTTTATATCGTTTAGGACATCACAGTTATTTTATACGAAGCACTTAAATTTGAAACTTTTGAAGTTTTGGACAGCACAAGCATCGTCTAAGTTTTTGCATGTTTAAAAAGTAATTTTAAGTTTTCTTGGGTTATCCCCAAGAACGCTTACAAAAAATCAACTTTAGCACGTATTTCTAAACTACTATTCACTACGTACGCGTACGTTACTTTCCGAAAAGAAATTTCAATGAAGTTTATTGTTGACTGTTGCTGATTTGATGCATTACGACTATTTTTTTGAAAAAGCATAAGTCTTTAAAATCTGTGCTAAATTTCGGTTGGACTGCAAACCGGACAAATAGTTAACAATGAGACTTTCAGATTTATTGGTCTTTCTGTTAACTATATGTGTGGTCAACTCATCCGAAGAAGCAAACACAACTGGTAATGTTGAGCCAGATGTTATGGAATTGAAAGCTATTGTTAATTTATTCCCTCATTGTCGTCACCACATTTTACTCTACAAGGAGATGAACTTTTATCTCGAATTTGTACAAGCAACTCGAATTTTTTCCTGTGCCAAGTTCCTATCTACCAATGAAAGTGTTATTCCCAAGGCTCAGATGCTGCTTTACCGTAAGTAGTTTCTTAAACCATGTTTTGTATCCGCAATGAATTCTTTTTTCTGCTTTGCTAAAACTTCAGGCAATAGAAGTAAGAGTAGGCAAAATCTTATTTCCTACTTGCAGATAAGATTCGGTTTGCTTGCTCTGGTGATGCACACGCCCTTGATCCTTACGGACCTGGGAATTTTCTCCACTGGAAAACAATGAAATCTGTAAAGTCTGGAGGGTGCGATGCGTTCTTTCTCATCACCTCGCTCTTCAATTACGTTCCAAAGGCGATGTTTAAAACTACGAAGAAGTATAGAGGGGTTAACCGAAAATCATACTTTGTTGCTATATTTCCACATCCACACAACCTGAGCCTTGCACATTCTCCTTTCCATGTGCTCAATCCAAGACTTAGAGTTCAGATTTCATCACCTCCAGTTTTCTATGGGGTCTCTGTGGTCGACAATTCACAAGGAATTCTGTGTGGAAAGTACGTTCCCCATATGTTATATCTCCATTGCGAACGCTGTACAGATACGGTCAGTAAGAAATGGTACGAAATTTTCCCACGAACTCCAAAAAGGATTGCGGTGTTCGAAAACAGGAGTTGGAGTTTGTTTCTAGTCGCCAATGATCACTTGCTTGAGTCATTACATGCACAAGTAAGTGTGATTAAGTTACTAATGAAATGAAAGAACCCACACGATGAAGGTTCTCGTCCAGATAATTTGATTTACTGGTACCAAACTTCCAGTGATTTTGGTGACCGTATGTCAAATTGTGTGCATATGAACACCAAGATCCCTCATTAGATCCGTGATCGATATTTCCATATGGAAATTTCTAAAAGAGCTTTACACTTACTGTGCTAATTTTTGATAGTGTTAGTGTTCAACTACATTTTTTTATTTGATTATAGAGCTTTAGATTTTTTCACTCAAAATATCATTCCTTCAAAAGCATGAAAATCGTGGGTTAAAATAAATCTATTTCCGTATTTTTAATTCAGGAGACTCGAGACGTTTTAATGTACGCCACTTCTATGATGACAATAAGAGCGGATAACATCTACCGTACTTACCACGAAGCAGATAGAACAGCTCTACGCGAATCGTCTTCAATCGTCCAAATGAAAGAAACGGAAATGGAAACGATTTCTGTAATATTGAGCAGCTTAGAGGATTTTTGGCAGCTGACGAACAAATCGAAGGAGACTCATGCAGAAGCTCACAAGTGTCACCGAAACGAATGCCCAGCTTTTGAATACATGATTAATTTATATGGAACTGAGAACGGAACTATTTCCAACTACTGGATGCCATTTGAAACGAGGAGATATCAGTTTTTGACATGCTCAAGGTAGTCTCCAACCTCCGAAAAATGACTACTGATGTTTCTAAATTTTTATTGACTTCAATAGCATTCAGGATGAATATCTGGAATGGGTGTACTTTGTGAAGCCGTTTGATGTCTGGGTTTGGCTTCTTCTTGCGTTGGCTGTAATGATTCTTCTTCAGCTTTTTGCACGAGCTCTTGAGCATCTGTGCCTCGTTGGTTTGGTATTGTTGGCATTCATATTGGAGGTGTCACCTCCTCCATACTCGTCTCCACGGTTTCTGATGCTCCTGAGTTGTTGGATGTTGTCAGCCATGATTCTTACCAATCACTACAAAAGTACGTTAACAAATGACGTAGTGATGCCCATGGACTACAGCTCAGTTGACAATTGGAATGACCTATTTTCTGCGTCGGACTTTCGTCTCTACTCGTTTTCAATTGGGAAGATGCAAGACTTTTACGAGTACGACTACAACTATACAAATAGGACTTTTCATTTTCATGAGCGACGGAGTTTCTTCGAGCAGGACTTTTGTCTGATGATGCCTGAAATTAAAACAGTAAGGTATTATTTTACACCTCTTTATGAAAACTTTTGTCGGCTTGATCCCACCAACCCTAATATTTGGCAATATGCTGAAATTCCCATAAAAAATTTAAAATTGCTAGAGCTTTTTAGCCGCATGCACATTGTGGATAAAAGATCAGAGGTTGGTAATGAATCGAATGCATTGCAACTCATGGAAAACATTTTGTCTCCTTGCAACGGCTCGGCACTTGTAGACTCGGTAGAAGGTTTCAAAAAAATTCTTGGCACGTTTCCAAAAAGGTCAAAACTAAGAAACCGAATTTACAAAAAAAGTAAGGACACATTTACCTCGGGCGTTCGGGGTTTAGAATACATGAAGGGGAAAAACGAACTTTTCGACAAGATTGTAATCTTGGCCACAGAACACGGGATTCACAATTTTCTGCTCAACCGACTTTGGAACATGCACGCGATATTTGTCGCAAAGGGAAGCAATTTTAGTGAAGGTTTCCAGCCACAAGGACTTCAATCAAATATTGCTGCGCCTTTTTTGCTTCTTGTTGCTTTCCATTGCGGTGCTCTCTTAATTTTTGTTATTAGGTCTGCCCGAAAATGTATTCAATGTGTTCAGTGGGTAAGAATTCTCATCAAAAAGCTGAGGAACAAGTCTTGTGATTTAGCTCTTTTCCTTCGAAATCTTTTGCAAGTGTCTGTTTACAATTTAAAAAGTAACAAGAAAGCTAAACATTTCAAAGCATAGAAATTATTGAGTTCAATTTTGTTCAACTGCAATTTTTGTAAAAAACCGGAATATTACAAACACTCCGTATCAACACCTAAAAAATGACCTGGCTCCCGAAATTTAGGATAGTTAATGCTTGAATACGATTTATTATGTGTTAATAGCTACGTCAATAATAAACATTTAATTAAGTAGGGGGTTTAAATCACCTGTGTATACATGGTTAACTTGTTATAATTCTGCAAATTGCAAACATAATTTGTTCAGGTAAAATACACAATCAGCCGTGTAATCGCAAATTATATTTCAGTTGACGTTTTTGTCCCTTATCATTCTAATTCCATTCTAATTATTAATAACTATTATTCTTACTAAATTAAAGTATCCTTCAGTGGCGGTATGTTGAACACACAATTAGTTTCTATTGCACATGCATATTTAAACAAAATACTTTATAGAAGTCGAGATCGTAAACGGTTGATAAAGGATTAGTAATAGTTTTTATTGGTGAGCTTTCAAAAATAATAATTGCATCAGGATTTAGAGAAATAGTGCAAGAAAGGTATGAGTTCAGTAATTTAAAAAAGTCTCACAACAACCAACAGTTACCAGTAGTATGTATTATAAATTACTTTAATTACAAACGCTGCTTTAATTTCAAAATAGTGCTATAGGTTGAACCGGTGCTATTTTCGTGTGTTTACATTCATGACATTTACTTTAGTTCCCAATTGATTTTAGATTTTAATTGATGTGTAAAATTTAAACATTATCATATTTTAAAATTTACGGCAAATCTTCCTCGTCACACAGTAGCTACATCTCAACAGTGAACAAGTCTAATGGCTGGAGTTTTAAGTGATGGGTTAGTCCATTTGCGAAAATTGTTCTTTCTCCAACAAACAATTCACTACAAGTTATTGAAATAAACTACAAGTGGAACGTCAGTAAGAGTCGCTTTAACCCAAAATGTGTTCTACACTTCACAATAAAAACTCCGAAAGCATTAAATCGTGAAATGTATCAACTTATTTTAATCATTTCGCAAATATTAGAAACAATTTGAATATGTTATACATTTCTCTCAAGACTGAAACTGAACAAGCTATTGAACTTAACGCGATTGAATACGCAATACTGGACGAGCCGATTTAAGATGTTAAGTACATTGAAGAGCAATAATGTTATTGTGCAATTTCTTTAGCAGTTACCTTTACGAACTGTATTTCAAAAGCGTGAGAAACAGAAGCAACAATACGAAACCGTTTAGATGATTAAAAATCATTCTTACACCTTTCAGTTGATACGAAGTCTACGAGAAGAGTCTGGTGAAAACAAATTAATTGCAATGAGACTATTTCGAGTTTTAGTATTGATTCTTACTCCAAATTTAGCCAATTTATCCCAAGAAACCAACCCCAGTGTCAAATTTGAATCAGATGAAGTCCAGTTGAAACCAATTTTCCATTTGTTCCCTAAATGTCGTCACCACATTTTAATCTATAAGAGAAAGACATTTTACGATGAATTGATTCAACCAACTAGAATATTTTCATGTTTTGCGGTCCTCCCACCAACAAAGAAACGGCTTACCATTCGTGATCAAGTTAGGCCTTACAGTAAGTAATTTTATAAGGTTAACTCTTTCGTAAAATATTTTAAAATTTAATTTTACAAACATTAATGAGAGCCAAATATGAATATTTCCATCTTGAATTCAAGAATAGCAAATGCACATGAAAAACAGAGTTCTCTACTGTCGACTTTCTTTCCTATAGTTATCCATTTTTAACTTGTAGAATCTAAAAATTTACAAGCTACACGACTTTAGATGTCTTAAGTGTTTTACCTTCATTTGCATTCATGCATGTGGGTCTTCTGATTTCTTACGCTTTGGAAAATTAATATATTGGTGTAAACCGAATCTTTACTCACAATGATTTTATAAACAAGGATAAGAGTATTTTCAAAACTCACTACAACACATTACTGATCTTGAAAAAAATATGGTGCTGTTTAATAGGACTCATAGCCAAATATATAATTTTATAGGTTGGATTTTAGACCAATTAGGTTTCTTTTATATAACTTATATGCCTGACACATAGAATTCCATTGCAAAACGTAATACTTCATTTGTACCATTCTGCCAATGTAAATACTATTATGCTTTCACACAGAAGATATTCAGACTGTTTGCACTGACTACAGGCAAATTGAAAATGCTTATGGACCTCAGGAATTTCTCCATTGGAAGAAACTTCAATATGTTAAGTCTGGTGGCTGTGATGCATTCTTCGTGATTACTTCGCTGTATCCATATAGACAGGAATCGATGCGAAGTAATCGGAAAAAGTACATAGGTCTTCAAAGAAGCTCATACTTCATCGCTATATTTCCACATCCAACACATTTGAACCCAAAAGACTCTCCTTTCCATCTGCTTAATTCACACACAGTTCCAGTTCCTTCACCTCCTATTTTCTACGGGGTTTCTTTGCTCAGTTATTCCCAGGAGTTCCTACAACAAGTATATATTCCACACATCCTATATCTTCATTGTGAACGCTGTACAGATGATGTCAGTGGTTCGATAGAGATTATCCCACGAATTCCAAAAAGGATTGCAACTTTTGAAAACTCGACTTTTCGCTTGATTCCTCATGATCTTCAACTTGACTTAATTCAAGCTAAAGTAAGCACGCCTATGAGAGTACATACTAATTGAAAGCGAGTATTTCTTAAATTCGACTTGTGTAGGAGAGTCGTGACGTTCTGATGTTCGTTATTCCAATGAAAGCGACACAGATAGATGTCCACAACTATACAACAGGTAGGACAACACTGCTGGAATCGTCTTCGATTGCAGAAGTCAAGGAAAAGCAAATGGACAGCATTTCTGTGATACTGAGCAGCTTGCAGGATTTTTGGAGGCTGTCGAATAGTTCACGTTATGTTCACACGAACGCTCACAGATGCTATCGTAACGATTGCTCAGCTGCAGCTTCTGAATACATTCTGGACATTAACGGAACTGAGAACGGAACTCTTTCCAACTATTGGATGCCATTAGAAATCCGGACTTTTCAGTTTTTGACTTGCACGAGGTAGTTTCCTTACTAATACAAACTTATAAATTAATCTTTCCTCATTTAAATTAATCTGAAAGCATTGAGGACGAACATCTGGGCTGGTTGTATTTCGTAAAGCCGTTTGATGTCTGGACGTGGTTTCTTCTTGGAATATCTGCACTGCTTATCCTTGTGGTTTTGATACGTGCCATTGAAGGTACATGTCTTCATTTTTTCGTCTTCTTGGCATTTGTATTAGAAGTGTCACCTCCTCCATATCCATCGTCACGACTTTATACTTTGATCGTTTGTTGGATGCTGTCAGCACTGGTTCTTACAAACTACTACAAAAGCGTGTTAACAAATGACGTCGTAATGCCAATGGACTACAACCCTGTAGACACTTGGAAAGACCTTTTTGCTGACTCTGAACTTCGCCTCTTTTCCTTCTCCACGGCAAAAGTAAAAAACTTTCACGAATATGACTACAATTATGAAGGCAAGGCTTTCCATTTCCATGAACAACGGAGTTTCTTTGAACGGGACTTTTGTTTACGTATGCCCAAACTTGAAACGAAGTATTATCCTGCACCTTCGATCCTTGATTTTTGCGAACTTCCTCTGGAATGGTCCGACATTTGGGGATATACTAAAATTGCTGTTGAAAAGATCAAAATGTTGGAGATTTTCAGTCGAATGCATATTATAGACGTAAATTCCAAAATGGATATTAAACAGAATGCATTACGATTCGCTGAGCAGGTGTTGTCTCCGTGTAACCGTTCAGCAATAATAGACTCGGTAGGAGGCTTTAAAAAGTATATTAACACATTTCCAAAAAGATCAAATTTCAAAAATCGAATTTACGTGAAAAGTAAGGACACATTTTCCACGGGTGTTCGGGGTTTAGAATATATGAAGGAAAAAAACGAACTTTTCGACAAGATTGTAATCATAGCCGTAGAACATGGTATTCATAACTTTCTGCTCAACAGACTTTGGAACATGCATGCTATAATTGTCGCCAAGGGAAGCAACTTTAATGAAGGATTCCAGCCACAAGGACTTCACTCTAATATTGCTGCACCTTTTATAATTCTTGTTGCCTTGCTTTGCTTTGCCTTCATTATTTTTATAGCTGAATCTATTCGAAAATGTATTCAATATATTCGGTGGGTAAGACTTCTCATACTGAAAGCTAAGGCAAATTAGATGTAATATGAACAATTAATTTACTCAATGTGGTTAATTCGGTCCTACATTCCATTTGGAGCGTTTGAAAAAAGAGATTGGAAACTTAAAGTTTCTTTATATGGTAGCAATTTCATCACAGTTTTGAAACTCTGAAATTTTCTTGGAATCGTGATCTTTCTAAAATTCAGTTCAGTTAAACTATACAAAATTTTGCTGTGCATATGTTACCCTTCGGATGCATATATTGGTCCTAAGCCAAGTGTGGATCATTTTAAAAATAATAAATTGCAATAATTTGTCATTAATTGTCCTTTTAAGTACATAACAATTAAAGTAAACTATCGTAAATATATATACTATCGGCACATATCCGGAATCCGTATGAAGTGGAGGTAAGATTTTTCTCCGGTTAAAGCTTCCTGCCTTCGGGACAAAAATTTGTTTACCTTCATTTTTTGAGCAAACACGTATGTAGAAGGGAGAAGAACACTAAAATGAAAGAATTATTTGTTCAACAGGATTGTAATTTGAGAGGACGATATTGTCTCCAGCTCCATTCAGTTTTTTTAGCTTTCCAATCGTGGTAATGTTGAGAAAATACGAGTACCAAAAACAAAATAAATGTTTGAATTGAATTGAATTTCTTATCGACGAATGAATCTCTCCGTTCAATCAAAGTGAATAATGAGTCCAAACATCGTTTTAATTAAAATTAACCATTTATGCTTCTGCAGTCGAAATAGCCTCAAAAATTTGTTACCTTCCTGATTGTGAATCAGTTTATACAAATTATTTAGTAATTTTCGGTGCACACAAAATAATATAATCAACTTTTGCATTCACAAACTGAGCTATAAATCTAAACACAAACCTTAAACACACTCCCGTCTTCCAGCTAATTTCGTTGAGGTTGATATTATCGCCTGCATATTTATAATTAACAATGTGTTATCTTATTATATGGAGCGTGTGAAAAATTTACTAGG
>JAQGAD010000303.1:0-48023 GCA_034696625.1 Isotomurus palustris | reverse complement strand
TCAGGCCTCCTCCCTTTCCTCTACTGCAGACGCCAAGAAGGCAGCCTGCTCCTCTACCACCTGGGGACGACGGTGAGTCGACTCTCCCTCCTCCCGCAGTTGTAATTAAAGTTCGGAGAGCGGGACAGGTACTTGATCCGCTCTTCTCAACTTTCCGACCTGGACCTCTCTCCTGTCCTCCGATGCGGTCACCGTGAGAGTGACCTGCTCCATCATTAAGGGAGTCGCTGAGACGACCCACCTCACCTTCTTCCGTTAGGAGTTTCTCCTCCTCCTCCTACAACTCTGTCAGCGACAGAGTCTAATTAAAGTTCTTCGTGTGGGGGGAGGAGAGAGGGTGCGGCCAATGTGGGTGAAGAGGAGATCCTGGGTGGGATGTTCGGGCCAGGTGGTGGGCCACAACATTGGGCCTCTAACTCACCTGGGCCACTAACTCTCCCTCCCCATTTATCTCCGATCCCCTCCCCCCCTGACCCTCCCAATGGCCCCACCCTCTCCTCCTCCTTCCTCCGAGGTTCACTCACCCGTTTTCGACGAATGTCCCTCGAAGTAACCCCACACGAATCACTTTTAAATTTAAATTTGAAGAGGGGCACACGAGGTAGTCCACACACTTCAAACTTCCCGGCCCACTGTATGAGGAATACGAGGAGGACCAATCAATCGTAATTTCTCTTCTCTGTCGGTTTAGCCATCGCAGAAGGAATAATATTATTACTTCAGCTTCATATAATAACTATTAATAATTTATGAAAGGATCCATACATGTATTTTTAACGCGTACTTTAGTTCGTAATAAAAATCATAATTCCATTAAAACCCTTTAATAATTTCATTATCTTCACACTGAAAGAGTAAGTGAATGAATGAATTAGACATATGTTATTGTGTTTGTGTGTTAAACGTAGCAGCAAGTGGTTTAATCTTTAATCACGTTCTTAATCCTTCTTTCTACGTAATTAATGGCCAAGCAACTCTCTAAACTGCAAAGGAAAGATGAATGACTTGTAGAAGTTTGGAGTTTAGATCGAAATGCAAATGTATAACTAAGTGTTTGCAGTTACTTTTTACTTTACGGGCAGTGGGCAAAAATAGTACAACAGGCTGAATGAGAAGATGCAGAATGCAGTGAGGAGGGTTGTCCTTTTTCTCCGTCCTGTTATACTAACCTACTCTGATTTATAGTCGGACTATTGACAGATGCAAAGGATTTACGAGACCTCCTCATGCTATCTCCGTTTTTTGTTTTGATTTCGATGTGACAGTAGTTTTTGTGTTCATTATTAATGAACAATTAACAAGTGAAGAGTAAATACCTGTCATCTATCATCCTTCGGGATTTTCAGCAACTTGTACTTCTTGTAGCGTGTCAACGTGAATGATGCCAGTGAAGTGCCAAAATGACAGGAACATGTGAAAGGGAAATTTATGGCTATTTATTTTGATTGATGAGGATTTTATAAGTCTACAGACTGCAGACAATTGCGAGTATTTTCACCTCTCTTTAATTAAATATGATCTCACAAAATGATTTACTATTAATTTTTAATTCAATCGATTCCCATTTAATAAGATGTAAATTCCTACAAGTCATCGAAGGATGAAAAGAGAGCTTGAGGCAAAAGTATTTCTAAATTACATTTACGATGTTAGGTCGTTCGGAAAGGTCTGTAGTCTGTAGTCCATGTCTGCCTATGTTGAGGATGTTAGCAATTAGCATATATGTCTTGCGATAACCAAACTGACCTATGCTTATCTTTCACGATTCTATATACACTTCGTGAAGGCACTTAAGGTCGCTGAAAGGGAAAGTTTTATTGAGGCTGTGATGGTGTTCGTGCTGAAGTGGAGTGTGGCAGTTATATCTGGATTTTCATCCTTTCAGAAGAAGAATGGCTATTGGTATTTTAGAATTCGTAATGCATTCCCCAGATCTTTGGTCCTTTTACAGATCAAATAATGAGATTAGGGTTCAATGAGGTGTTTGAAGGTTTGCACCCCATTATCATGCACACAATGGCTTGATGACTGAATTGACTAGATAAAACGCTCTTTGTAATTTGACCATATTTACTCATGGCATGCGTTATTTTAACGAATAAATCTTAGATTTCCCTTGCGAAAGGAATATTCAGAATAAATTACAAGTAGGTAGCTAGAAACTTTGTTCCAAATTACCTTTGTTGTTATATCACAAAGCGAATTCTATTGATAAATGATTCATTCTTAAGGACACACGAGTTAGCATGTCATGTTAAATTGGATCACAAAGTTTCTGATTGAAATGTCACCCATCAGATGATGTAAAGAAATCGATGGGCGGTGGAAGTTGTCACTGTCAGCCTGGCTTGTTTCGCGTGGTCTTTGAGTCAGCTTAAATTAAACTATCGTTATTATTGACTTGGAGGAGTGGGTTTGGACGAACGTAATGCTTGGATTACGAAATCAAACAATAGAACTCTCAATAATAAGATTAAAAGATCAGAGTAAATTATTTCACTATATGGGTAAGGTGAATCCTCCTAAACAATTACGGAAACATAATGCGCGATTGTTTCCAATCATGATAAAACCAAAATACAACTTGTAGTAAACAATGATGGGAATGGAAATGTTGATTAAAATGTCCATTGTGCAGCTTGCTTTGGACATTACTATTGCGACAGAAATATCTCTAATGTCTACCTACTATCATTCTAATGAGAATGTCTCAATCGATGAGTTGTCAAAAATGCTCAACTACAAATATATCCGTTCGCAAATTGATAACTGGTGATACACCTATTTCCTATAAATGAAGGTGACAACTGGGTATGCACGCATGTAAAGTGTTGCATGACCAACATTGAATTATGTTTCACACATCATTTTGCCAGACGTGTTGTTTCTCATATGAGCAATACAGTTTGGAAGCCTCAATCAAAAGTGCTGTCCAAATCTTCAAGAACACTTTTGTATAATGTTCTCGAGGAACAGAAGAATAGGAGGTGATTTCTTATCAACTAGTAATTATCTGCCCATGCACATTATCAAAGTTACGGACAGAAATACAATTAGCATTGAACGTTCCATGAAACCTTAACTTCCCCGTCCTTGTCTCAAGGGTCCTTGCTCTACTTCCTGAAAGCTTGAAAACATCTTATTTTTAGATCCTTGTATGCCTCAGTTGCACTATGCAACACGAGTCTGTGTACGGACTATACGGACATGGACAGACACTGCGATAATATTACTGGGAACACAGAAAAACTCTCCCTTTGCGGTTGTATAGTTCAATTGTTACTGTCTGAATTAGTCGCATGCACTTTCATCAGATTACGGAACTCCTTAGGCAACAAGCGAGTGAACTTAGACAACGATGTGTAGGGCGATAGTCCGATGGGAAATCTTTGCAGGAGCTGCCTTGAAAGGTCGCTTGCGAGTTTCATGACGAAGGAGGTAGTAGAAAAGATAAGACAGAATTCTTGAGGCAAAGTGGAGGGTTATGCAATGAGAGGGCAAAGTTATCTCAGTCTCCCACCCTTGAATAAGACTACACTTGATTACGTGATTCATGGGCTGTAATAGTTTACTTGGTAAATAAGATTTACTCACAAAATTACGGCATATTGTGCAAGTTTAATTTGCCTGGAAGATACTTGGGAGTCTGAATAATAAGCACCCACATTATGCAAATGAGAATCATTGCTGTGTAAAATGTGTCAATTGCAAATCAATAATGCATCAAGTAGGATTGGATGGATGGAGGAGACAAGTAGGTGACTTTTTGCTTCGTTTCTTCACTCTGCTATCTTGTTAGGAGTCGTGCAAAATAGAAAGCGAAGAATGTGTCCATATTATTATTATTATACTCTAATCTGTAAAACATCACACGAGAGTAAATGGTAAATGAATGCGAGATGTGTGTCTGTGTGATACCTTCTACGAAGAACGAGAAGGAGAGGAGTGCTTTGTATTTCGCGTATTTGTATGTTGTGCGACCCTTAAGAAAGTAAAAGCGAACTTGTTGAATAAGATTAGTTAACTACTCACTCTTACTTAAGATTAATGCTTCATTAAATAACCTAACTGCTGGTGAGGAACCGGTTGCCAGAATGAATTAGTATTACGAATGTATCATATTTGTGTCACTGCATAATTTTCAATGAAGTTGGCTCAGCTTCTTGAGAGCAGTACAGGTTGAAGAGACTCACAGGATCAGATAATTTACTTACTTCCTATTCCTGTCACTTTCTTCGAGTGACGAATACGAATTCTCGTCTCGCTCAAGCCAAAAGCCACCAGAGATCCACAGGCATCACGACGACGACCCGAGGAGAGATGATTGCACCTTTTTTATTACACCACTCCACTAATACCCTATCATTACACGCCTACTATTTCTTCAAATCTGTAATTTCAGCCACATATCTACGGCATATCTAAGCAGATCATCTTCATGAATGACATACCAAGTAGTCAGCCTCAGTCAGTAATATTCCTAGAAATAATGACATACTGCTTGACACGAGCAGAACTCTTGTGTAGAATGTATAGAGTCACTTACGATTACGAGTCAAGCAGATGACACAGGAATGAGAATGAGGCAATCTAATGTTATATATTGAATGCAACGTAATAAGTAAAAATGTGTGTGATTTTTCCCTTAATTGTGGGCACTTTTTTAGCATAAATTCCTTCAATTTCGGTTGCACGCTATGCTAAAAAGATTTTTGTTTTTGTTTGTGTGTGCAGGGTTCGTCTTCAAGGGTTCAAGGGATGTGGACTGATTAGTGCATTGGGAATTGTAGTCATTTTCCCAATTCTTCAAGCGTTTGCTGAGGAGTCAATCTTAACTGGGCCGTCTAATGTGGCCCCGTCTAAGCCAAACAACGCGAGATTCTCCAGACTCCTAAAAGACAATGCAGGTTCTCTTCGATTCACCTCCATTTCCAATGCAGCTCCTCCTCTTTCAGGTCTCTCGAAAGAGACACGCTCAGAGATAAAACATAAAAATCACAAGAAGAAGAGTGGGACAATCAACCCAACTGTTTTAGGTCGCCGTACATTAGATTACGATGACACAGAGAACTTCTACGAGAACGGAGAACCCATTCCTCGAATTATTACCCAACCCCAACCAGGTAACGAATATGTTTATATCAGACAAGGAGGAATTCAAACAGAAGAGCAACAAGCTGCAGCAGCTAGCGTGACAAGCATTAACAAGCAATCTGTGAGCAACCGAGTACCTCTGACGCTTCTTCGTCAAACGAATGGAAAGAGGGTGAACATCTCTCCCATCTTCGCAAGACAACAGCAGAGTGACTTCCAAGTGGAGCTGAATGAGGAGACGAAGACAACTGCTGTGAGTGAGTCTGAAGATGGAGGAATCGAAACCACAATTGCTCCTTTCGCAGAAGAAGAAGAGGAACGTCAGATGATTGTCAATGTGGTCACTTCAGCTCCTCGCAGTGAGTCTGAGGACCAGAACAGCTTCAATAGCTTCAACAGCTTCAACATCAACAGCAGCCTTCCTTTTGAAGAAGCCAAAGACTCTTCGGGGAAACCAACTCCTTTCGTCACCACTGAGGCTTCCCCAATTCCTTCCACCACTAATTCATCGGCCTCCACTTCCCCTTACGACACCAAAGAAAATCTCGTTGTGGAGTCGACGAAGCGTATAGGCTCATTCCCTGACTTCGAGGATTCTCCAGCAAGTCTCCAGACTTCCGAGAGCTCCTCCCAACCGGCCAGAGTTAATGTTCGTCCAGCGGAGTCAGGAAAGGAACTTGAGTATGAGTATGTCTACTACTACTACGATGACGACGAGGAGGCCAACGGAACTGCCAATGCTGGAGGAAAAGGAGGAAAGGCTGGAGGAGAAGGTGCGAAAGCGTCGCCTTCATCTGCTTCCACTTCCACCACGACGACTCCTCTGCCCGCTGCAAACGAACAGGAAGAAGCTGACTTTGACGATGAAGAAGACGACAGCAAATTCCCAGACGCCCCTGAAGTCGCAGAAAGCCCAAGGACTACTGCAGCGACTGCAGCCCCCGTCAGGACCACCTCGGCTCTTCCGGAAGAAAGCAAAACTCCACTGAAGGAAGAAAACACCCGTAGGATTCATACAAAAACCCTTTCGGTTATAATAATTAGTTAACCGATTAGTTAATTAATACGCGTTTAATTTTAATTGCAGACGGACTGAACCAACTCGATCGATCTAGAGGACCTAAGCACATCGCACAGCCAAAAGCCGTGTTGCCTGAAGCTGACTACAAAATCGAACAAGGAGGAGACTTTGACGCTGGCTACGAAGATGAATACGAAGATGAAGCAATTCAAGTGAAGGCGAAGGGACAGCCACAAAGACAACCTTCTTCTGAGGAAGACACCGTCGAGGAGGAACAAGAAGCTCCGGTTGTTGTCTCCAGTCCAACTCCTTCCACTTTGGCTCCTGTAGCTCCATCCACTGCGTCCCAATACGAAGGCATGTCCACTATGGCCAAGTCCCATCCCGACTCTGTCAACAATCCCATAATTCTGAAACAAGCCGGACTCCTCCAATCCGTCCCTGCGTCGCGATTCCAGCCCAGCACCACTGCAGCTACAACTCCTTCAACGACGACAACCACCACTGAAGCTGAAGTCGCTCCACCGACACGATCCACAGGCTCACGATTCCGAGCTCAGCAACGAGTGAGAGCGAATGTGACTCCAAGAGAACAAGTTTCCTCCACTGCTGCTCCTGAACAACACGAAGAGGAAGTCGTTCCGGCTAAACCAGTCGTCCAACGAACTCCCAGCAGGTCTTTATTCCCAATGTTAAACTAGCTACGAGTTATTTAAGGTTGATGGACATGTTAGAAACTGTCGGTTGGCTTAAACAGGCGAATTCCTTCAAGACGTCCAGCAACTGAAGCCCCTGCTGCATCTCCAGAGGCCCCAGTTTCACACGTCCCAACGCGAACTCGATTCCCCCACAGAACGACTGCCCACCCAACTTCCCCTGCGAGTCCTTCGACGACGACCCAAGTGACGTCGGCTCCTTCGACGGAGGCGACGACGGAAGAAGAGCCCCTCAGGTTAAGCGAAGCCCCCCTTAGTGAGAATTACGTGAGGAGTAAGTCAGCACATGATTTGTACACATTTACACGCTTGCAACAGGCAATAAGCTCAAGGGCACCGGGGCGTTTGGTTGTGAAAGGTAACCTTTGCTCAGCTGTATCATATTTTGCTTTCGACCCACCCACCCACCTTCTTCATTGTCTCATTTGTGCCTCCTTCTTTGCTACCTCCGCTCTCGTCGCACTTCTAACTCGTGTGAATGTTCGCAGGCTCCACTCAAAGGTCGCCAGGTTCAGGTGAACAGAGCACCGATGCTGTCGCCAGCTCAGAAGTTACCACAATCCCTGCTGAGGTTTCTTCTGGCGAACAGCATTTCGCTCCAGTAGCTACGACTTCGACTACCACTACAACCACTACCACCACGACGACTACCACAGAGGCTCCTCCAAGCACCGAGGCAGCTGGGAAAACACGAACTCGATTTGGAGGTCGACCACGAAGACCGTTGGGATCTGGAGCTTCTGCATCCTCCACTCCTCAGCCTGAGGCCACCTCCACCACCAAAGCTCCAGTGAGTTAGCAACACTCATGATCACGTGTGAATTAAAGGAATTAACTTTGATTGGTGTGAGTAGACGCGAGGTCGGTTTGGAGGAAGGAGGTCGACAACCAGTTCGAGTACCGACGTCGAGCAACCCGCTTCATCCGCTGCCCCAACGACTCAATCGACTGAGGCACCAAGGGCTCGAGTTCCATCGAGAAACAGATTCGCTTCCCGAAATCGAAATCCTTCTTCCGACGTATGCACTTCTGTCAGTGGGTGTTTTACAGACAGAAATTAATTGGGTTGTTGCATTTGTAGAGTCCACCAAAGACTGAAGCTGTTGTCGAGAAGCAAGAGACATCTACGAATGAAATCTCAGCTCCATCTGCTCCATCAGCTTCTACTCCAGCGTTGAGGAGGAAACCGGTGGCCGGTATCTTCCAAGGACGACGACGAACTCCAGGCGCCACTTCCACTACTGCCACCCCCGGAGAAACTACGGAATCCTCTGCTGGTCCATCCGAGTCTCCGTCTAGTGCCGCAACCACCGCTGCCCCAGCCAAACCAGAAGGTGTGCAGGCGTTTCTAATGAGTCGATTATAAAATGTAAACTAGAAGTTGATGAAACTAAATAACTGCTAACTGGCTGAATTTTCAGAGGGAGAGAAGAAGAGACCAGGACTTCCACAGGTTCAGCGAAGGAGGCCAGGAGTTGGACAACGAATCCGAGGAGGACGACTGGGAGCTTCTTCGACCACAGAAATCCCACCCTCCGCACCAGAAGACAACGCCATTCCAGACAAGACAGACTCCGAACAGAGTCCAACGATCCAATCTGAACAAGTGGAGGCTGCTGCCCCCAAAGACACCGTTGCTCCTACACTTCCAGGCGGAAGACCTGTCATCGGCGGTAAGTGACGACTTCAGTTTTCCTCTGCACCTTTCTAAGCACACGTGGAAATGACTGTATGATTGTGTTATATTATAAAGGAGGAAGGTTGAGGACCCGACCAAACAAACTCGTCACCACAACCTCCACTGCTTCTCCGGAGCCCGTTCTCCGTGAAAGACCCACTCGATTGAATGGAATTCTTAACCGAAGAAAGCAAGCAGGACTTCCAGGACAAGCCACGACCACCACTGCCAGTCCACCAAAGGAAGAAACCGAAGAGTCTCACGACAACGCTCAAGAGCAAATCGATCCACAGCACAAGGCGTTTGTTGTTCAGGTGAGTTCGTTAAGTCTCCTTGGATAGGTCTTCATAAACTAGCAATAATTAATCCGGCACTTAATGTTTCTTTATGCAACAGGTGAGCAGCAGCAGCAGTATAACTGAGACAGAAGACACGAAGGAACACACAGGAGAAGAAGCTAGGGAAGCTCCTTCCTCGACTACTCCAGGCTCCATTCTGAATCGTCTCAAGTCTCAGAGAAAACCTGGTTCAATTTTTAGAAAACGGACTGATCATCACGGAGAGTAATCTGTGTTTATAACTGTAGGGAATTTAAATTACAGAGTTGATTAGACTGCACATCATACGAGAAAAATGCCGGACTGCAATCTAATAATCATATTGTGAATGCTTCATTGTTTCTACGATTAAGGAGTGCTTGTGTTTTCCATTCACCTTCAGAGTCTTCTTGACTCGGATTTTTTGTTACAGTTCCATTTTTATTGGTCTTTCTCACCCATTTCTAAACATTTAACACTGCCTTAATAATTCATGTCTAAGCTCCCTGCACGCTGTGCTTCACCTCTCTGATTTGTCCTTTTTGTACTCTTTAATTGTTAAGATTTTATAGACTATAGATTTATATACTTCTGCACATGATTACGTAATGACGATGAAACGAGTGAGTTAATTACGTACTTTTCAAATACGAGTATATGCTATTCAGATTTCAGATGTTTCAGATATTTCTTGTGTAAATGGGAAACCTCGTGTGTACGCTATTCATACTTTCATTGAATGAGATGCGTTTATTAGACAAGTGCTTACGTATTGAAGGCTGTAGTTGTTGTTGTAATCCTATCTTTTGTACTTAATGCAATAAGTAAAATATAATATTACAGTGTAGGCCTGTGTTAAGCAGTCCTCGGAAACAGATCAATAGATGAAGTCGCAGATTAAAGCGAGCGTCACAAATTACTGATGTCATAATTCGCTAATGATTTATGTGTATTACTTAAGTAAACGAGCCATATACTCTGTAATTACCGATTATTAATATTAATTAAGATGTAAGTGTGTGATGTACGTGAGAGAGAAATGTATATTTAGATCAATTATAATCGTCATTGTGTTATTGCACTTTGTTTACGTGATTTCTTGCTGCGTCATCCATCTCATTTTACTCTCATCCTTTGCCGTTTGAAACAAGAAACAATGCTTTTAAGAATTAAGGTAGAGCAGGTTCACACTATCACGTAATTTGCGTGTATGTTTCCTCTATTCTACGAATTCCACATAAACTCGTCGGCCTTGAGCTTGGGAATTGGTTTTACTCATGGGTTTATTATTTATGATGACTGTGAATCATAAGCTGAAGTGCGAGGTATAAATTACGAGGTGGATTATTGGTTTATTATATAGTGCACTAATTTCCCAAAGAATTGTTCATCTCAGGTTTCTTGGAATGCATTCTGGCTTAGGCAGAATTAGAAGAATCGGAATTCTTGGCTTGCAGTAGTCAGTAGTATTCAATCGGACGAAAAAGGAGTGACTCTTGTCTTAAAATTAGTGAAAATGCTTCAGATAAAGTTTATAGTTCCAGTAATTTTAGTGGTGCTTCAGTGTTCCTTGTATTCAGAAGGAGCGGCATCAAATGGAAACGGTGTGTAATAAATAATACTCAACTCAAATGTTTCAAAATTGTTGCTTAAATTCATATTTTATTTATCAGAGTGCAAGCTACATAATGGAAATTCTGGAATCTGCATTTTCGCAAAAGACTGCCCTGCTGCACTTTCGGATTTGCGATCTGGTGTCGATGTAAAGAGATGTAATGTGAGTAAATATCTACGTATAATAAAATAATTATTTATTTAGACTGTCTTTAATTGATTGAAATATCAGCTTGCCGATCCAAGAATGGTGTGCTGCCCATCCGCACCTCGAATTAGTGCACAGAGTAATTTCAATAATTTCTAGTCATATTGTTGAATAATTTTAGAAATGTCTAATTTCCCAACGGTCTGATCTGTAGAATGCACGGAGTTCACGGAAATGTTGAAAGGTCGAAATAGAGACAGGCCTTTCTCCCTTCTTCCTCCTGAATTGGCTGACGAAGACGATTCTACCGACGACGAAATCTCGTGTGATCTTGACAAGAATCCTCTTATTTCCGGAGGAAGGAATGCTTTGGTCGGAGAATATCCACATTTGGTAATTAAGTCCTAGTTCACTAATAATTTTGTATACAGAGACTTTGATTTTGATTGATTTATTTCGTTTGTTTTCCAGGTAGCTTTAGGGTACAACGTGTCAGCTACACCGTGGAGATGTGGTGGGACTCTAATTAGCGACGAGTATGTCTTAACAGCTGCTCACTGTATTTTTAGCCCCTCATCGTAAGTACCTTATGACTTTAATTTATTGATGAACGCTTCGCAAGAACGAGTTATCCCATTCTTTATAAACGTTGGAACGCATAAGCTCAGTCAGTGAATAGCAACACGGAAAAGAGAGATCTTCTGTTTATTCAAGTTATGGCTAACGAAAAGCTATGCAAGTCTTTAGTAATCGTAGTCTTCGTAGGCTCTGCTAGGAAGATTAGTTTTTTCTCTCCCGTAGCAGTTGTGACTGTGAGTTGTCCGCACATAATCTGGTATAGATCTCTGATGCTCCGTATGTGGTTGTGGTTCGTGATTGTTGGGTAAAATGGAACTGGAACTGGACAGAGTAGTCGACGAGATAACAATCACTTCTTCATCCGGTTCTGAATGACTGCGTCTTGAATGCTTGTTGGTCGTCGATGGGATTGTCTCTGCCTCAGTCTCCTGTGACTTAATTATATCTGTATTATCAGCTAGTTCACTCGGGACACTAACCATTTCAACAGGATAAGTAGAATGTGTAACTAACGTCGTAGGACCCGCAGACCTCGTGATTTCGTCGTGCGAAGATACCGGTTGGGTCTTCGAAGTAGTTGACGCACTATCCACAGAACTAGGCTGTGGAAGTTGATTGGTAGTTGCAGTGATTTCATTCGTGGTTAAGTCCAACACAGATGCATTTGTGGTTTGAATGAAGGTATATTTAGCGGAAGTGGTTGCGGGAATGAATCTTCTTCTGGGGAGCACACATCTTCCCAATGTATCCTTCGTCAATCCTGGACCGCACACTTTCGTTCGGCCTGTATTTGGAACTATTTGGCGTTTCTGGCGATAAAGAACTTCCAAAATGCTTGAACTCCTCTGATTTTGAGGGTTTCCGATGTTTGACATTTCCAAAGACGGCCAAACTGACGGGTTCATTGGTGGGGGCATTGCAGAGTTAATCTGCAGGAGATATGAAATTACTGAAATGAACTTGATAGCTTTCATCTTCTCGTGTTTCTCAGCCCTCACCTTCTCTAGAATAGAAGAGTAGAATAAAGACTTGTGCAAATATAATCTGCAACTCTGGATTGTTGCGCAAATAGAACTGCATTTCAGCTTCGATATTTTGAATACCTGATATTAAATACGACCAATGAGACGAACCAAGCAATTTGTTTAACGAGCAGCCTCCAGCAATCCTCAGAGATTAATCATATTTTTTAGCACTGTGACCACTAACAAAGTAAGTGCATAGTGTGAAATGCAAAAGTTGACTGGAGATTAGATTAGGTAGGTTTAGATGGAGATGAATTTGGCCAAATCAATTCTTGGAAAAATCATTAGAGATATGTGCAGACAAAAGGACAGGTATCTCAAGAGGGATACAAACAAGTTTTTATTATACAAAATAATATATTTAAGACATCTTGATTGGAGGACAGGTAGTTACATAGAGTTGTTTCGCCAATATTGCAAACTGAGGTATTGCAAATGTCCACAAAGTTGTAGTTGGCCCATACTAGACCGCTTATCTTGATCGTGTAACTTGTGTTCAGCAGCAATAAATGGTCGCAGGTGATGTACTTGCTTCTGCCGTTGGTAGGATTTTAAGAAGTCGGGTTGACTTTTTCAAGTCACACGAATTGCTCTAATCTCGTGTGCATGCTTTGCTTACGATTCAATACTAAACTAGAAGAAATAGTCTTTGGATTCAGTGAAGGTCAATTTAGACATTAATTAAAAGTTACCTCAATTAAACTCGAATCATTAGCATAGATGTTTTGTATGCACAATTTGGGTGGGCTGCTGTTGACTGTATCGAGTTGATATGTGTGTACAGTGTACACACACAATTATTACCTTACACTTTTGCACGGCAGTGTTATATCAGTTGTTCACCTCACCACCTATGATTCTGCAGAGTTGCATCTAATTGTTGTAATTATGACGTATGAGATTTATGGTGTTGCAAGGAGATTAATAGGCACGCTTATTGTTTTACACATTTTGTCTTCATGCGTATGCTTCTTTGGAATTCGTACAGTTATACAGTTGACTTTTTTGTGACAGAGGTAAACCCGTCAAAGCACTTTTGGGGGACATTACACTGACAAGCAGAAGTAGTAATTCAAGATTGCTAATTGATGTGGCTGAGATCATAGTTCATCCCATGTACAAGCCACCTTTGACGTACAATGATGTAGCATTAGTTCGGTTGAAAGAGAAAGTTAAATTTTCAAGGTATTAAAATCATTCCGGAAATTACCGATACGGAAAAGAATGAGAGTTAAGTTTGCAAATGTCTGCTTTGCTTAACAGAGCTGTTTATCCAGCATGTTTAGCTCAGCCTGAAAATGATGTGCTGAAGGGGATCACCAACAAGACTTTTGGCACCGCAGGTTGGGGCGTGATTGGAATTGGAGGTGAGACTAATTAACATATTATTCAACCTGAAGTGATAGTAACTCATGTACTTACTACTTTTGTACTAATTGACTTGGATTTCAGAGGGACAAAGTGACGTTCTCCAAGTAGTCAACTTAATGGGTTATCATCATAAAAATTGTGATAATATGTACAATGACAATCCAGCCAAGAAATTCAAGTAAATCTACTTTCCCTTTTATACGTTTATCATTACCATCACATGATAAGACATCTGCATGAAATGACACCAACTTTGGTCTCAGATTTCCGAATGGGTTGCAACGATCTCAAATTTGTGCTGGAGATCGCTTTGGACACAAGGACACGTGCAAAGTATATTTATCTGAAAATACTCTTTGTATGAGATGCATAAGTATATAAAACTAAAACAATTCTTGTTATTCAGGGAGATTCCGGTGGACCATTGTGGGTGAACATGGAACATCGATGTATCTTTTACTTGGTGGGCATTACATCATTTGGTCCCAATTATTGTGGAGATCGATTGTACGTATTTACATTTTTATTATCCTGGTGATTGCAAGACTGCAACCGTTTGTGTTAATTGCCTTTTCGGTTCTCATTTGCGCTTTCAGCCCTGGAGTTTACTCAAACATTTTGTCTTACTTGGATTGGATAGAAAATGTTGTTTGGAAAAATTGATACAACTTCAGTCGTTACGACCTCCGTATGCTGATGTACTTAAAACACATGAGCGAATAGGGATATCCGGGACACTCCAGGATATTTATTGATTATTGATATACTGCAACATTGTAATAGCTTGTTATTTATTATTTCTCGTCTCATGCTTTTAAAGTAGCCTTGTGCGGCTGGGCTGTTATAATAAACCTTTCAGTACTCACAAATAGACACAGCATTATATTCATGGATGTTAAGATCTCATTACCTTAATGAGTAGATAAGAAGCTCCTTTCATCTCATGAGATTTCGTTTCGCATTTCATTTGTTCCCTGAAAGCCTTTACTTTAAATGAAGTCACAAGTTGCAGTAACTAAAGGCTTATTATTTTATGAAGTGTGGGTTCAGAAAATGATTAGTGAATTCGGAATCAAAAGGCTTCTAATTGCACTATCGTGTGCCATTTTTCTTGTGGAAGAGTTGGTTGCGTCAGGTAAATATATAAATTCTAAATTGATTTAGCTAGTGCCAAAAAATCCTTCAGTTTCAAAGATCCAATACAGAGCTAGAGGAGACGTGCACGTTGAAGGGAAAACCAGGAAAATGTCTTCCTGTCGGAAACTGTCCTGCAGCGTTGGGAGATTTAAGTTCGGGAACTTTTCCTCAAATGTGTCCATCGAAAAATGTACTTCCTACGTATCAGAATACCTTACACTACACAGTTTTCTTTAAATTATACTGTGTACATTAAATTTAAGGTGAAAGGCACCTCGGAATCACCATCCGTCTGCTGTCCTACAAAACCTAGAATCAGTGCAGGATGTTAGAAGCAAAATAATCAATCTCCAAACCACGTACAACCAATATTTAAGAACAACATGTTTTCTAGGGTGTCAGAAGTACAAGGAGGTTCTGATGGAGCCTCTCGTGGTGGACGGGAACAAGAAGGGGCCTCTTACCGTAAGATGCGAAACATTCCTGAGTCCTTTCATTTCTGGAGGACGAGACGCTGCCAATAGAGAATATCCTCATCAGGTTCCTTTCCAAAATTCATCCTTCTCCTTCAAGACTTAATGATTTACACACTCATTCACGAAAGGTTGATTCAGGTTGCTCTAGGGTATGCCGAAGACAAGTCTAACGTTTCTTGGAAATGTGGGGGCACTCTGATCAGCGACCAATTTATTCTCACAGCAGGTCACTGTGTTTCCCAAGATAATAAGAGGTATATACATTTCTGTGTAGTGTCATAAACAATTATTAGGAATGCTGACCCTCCAGTGAATTGACATAGTGGTCTTCCCAAGAAGATACTTCTGGGTGACACGGTCCTTCGTGAGAAAGACAGCGATGCGAGACAGATAGTTGACATCGCAGATATTATTCCGAATCCAGAGCACAAACCTCCTATAGTTTACAATGACATTGCTTTGATCAAAATGCGGTCTAAGGTTAATCTGTCAAGGTCAATTCTTCCTGCCTGCATGCCACAGCCTGAAGACCGCTTGGATAAAATTCTTCACGTTACGGCAACAGGTTGGGGCCAACTTGGAGCTGCAGGTGAGTTGGGACTTTTCGTTCTCTGTGATCAATTCATTTTATCTTGCTATCTCGGGAAAATCATAGAAAGCCAGAGTGATAAGCTTCAAACAGTGGACTTGACTAAATTCACCCTTAAGAACTGTTCAGCTTATTTCAAAGATGATGCTGGTATGAAATTAAGGTATTCGGGATAAATACAATCGTGTTATGGATTTCAAAGACGAATTAAACTAATGAATTCTCATTCGTGCAATAGGCTACCTTATGGCATAGTCCGTTCACAGATTTGTGCAGGAGACATGTTTGGAATCAAAGATACTTGTAAGTATTATTGAAAGCACGGATGTAGCTTTGCCGAGCACAGATAAGATTCAGGTGTTTGAGTTCAGGTAGGGGAGACTCAGGAGGTCCGATAACAGTGAACAAGGCAGAGCCATGCGTGTATTACGTGATTGGCGTAACTTCGTTTGGAAACAATTACTGCGGATATCAACAACCCGGAGTGTATACTAATGTCCTAAGATATCTGGATTGGATAGAAAGTGTCGTTTGGAATGGTCAATCGCCACCAACACGCGAACAACCAAAAGACCGAGATCACGCCTTGGTTTACGATTTACCAGCCACAACAGAGCATCCTTACACAAATGCAACAAGAAAACCGACGGGCAACAGGAATCCGAATTTGTACTTAACTGATGATCGTACAGAGCCAAGCAGGGTCAAAGGGACACCAGTTCCGAATGTAGCTGTTTCTGAAACGCTAATTCCGTCGACTAAGCTTCCAGGTAGTAAAATACTAATTATATCTCGTACAGTGAATCAAATTTGACAGGATAATTTTTTGGCAGGAAGCACGTCGGTAAATCCTACCCAGGCCACTTTAGCATCCGAAACTAAAGGAACAACTTTTAAGCCCAAAAGTAGCACAGGCTCAGAGTTGAGCGTTTCCCTTAGTACTACAAAACCATATTCTAGCATTGACGAAATGGCAGATAAGTTTATTGACCTGAAAAAATCTAATTTGCTAGATTCTGCAGAACTGAAAAAGCTAACTGATGGATTTCCTGAGTTAGAAGAATCTTCATTGGGAAACAGCCTCACGTCGAATAAAAACATACACGATATTGTAGCAAATGCCTTGTTTGGCGGCTAACAATAAATTACTAAACAATACACTGAACATGGGCAAGTTTTTATTGATTAGTTCACAGAGTAATGTTCATAAACTGCAAATACAAGTTTCTCTGACTTTAGCTTACAGCAAAGCTTTCATATAACTCCAAAGTAATACAAACTGGTAACAAAATATATATCATGAAATAATGGGTTTTCTAAAGCTTTATTGCTGTGAACAAGTCTGTACAGAATTCCAGAGCTTTTCAACTTCGTGTTCAGCTGCAGCAAAAAATTATCTTAAGTTGAAAGTAGTGTTATTGAGCCGTACGTGACAGTAGAGTTCCCTTTGATAAAAAGTGAGCTATTTTTTGCTAGTAGTGAATCACAGAATATCAGAAAGTAATTTATCCGAGTTTTTTTCCACTTCTACAGTTATCACTGTTCTTCCTTGAACTCTTCTAGCTGGCTGGTACTCAATCACGTAAACTGCAGTTTCATCTCCGTTAACAGCTTTCTTTATTTCAGTTAGCAAGTGTTCCAGGAAATTAAAACACACAGTGGATGACCATTCCTAGAAATCGATACAATTTTAAATCCTTCGTGTGAAGTACTTAATGAATCGTTGAACAATTTTTATAGAAATCTTACAACTCCCAATTTTGGAAGCATTTCAAGGGGTAGCAGTTTCAGCTCATTGATCATTCCTTCATCATCTCTCAGTCCAACGAGAACATTTTGCACTCCTATAGTGAAGCTTTGGCACCACCACTTTCTTAAGTTGAATCTAATGGTGTCATAAAAACATAGCTCCTGTTCAAATGTCCTTTTAGAGTCTATTGCAGATACAGAGGTCCTCAAATGTTATAATACCTTCTAAAATTATGAGACATTTGTCCATTAGGGAACTGCCTGGTAGTTTTAAGTTCAACTAGGTCACTCTTCTGGAGCAGTTCTGGATTTTTTCTAGGATTAGCGTCATTTCCTTGCTTTACTAATACTCCATCGACTTCAGCTGCATAAAGGAGATCATGTGATCCCAACCTCGCATGAAAGACAAGGTTACACTCTCCTTTACTAGCTTTCGCTGGCTCAGGCTTCTTCAGAGGGTCATCTAAAACAATCATCAACCTCTGAAATAATCTCGTACATGAATTTTACTCAAGAAACACTGAATACCATAGACTCATACCAGAAAGTATGAAGTGCTCGAAAGCGAATCCCCAGTGACAAGTTCGTCTTAGTCGAGGATTAGAGTTAAATCTTTTTCTACTGTCAATCGACTGTGGTGTGTCTAGATTCCTAAGATAGACCGTTCCTGACTTGGCCATTGCTGCAACTTTCCACCCTTCCTGCGTCTCATACGGAGTTCCCAACATCTTCGTCATTAACCCACGATAAAATACAAAATGTGGACGTCTGAAATTCAATGAAAAGCCTTGTTATTCAAACTCAAACGAAATCCATGTATGCAGACATACCTTCGCTTGAATCGCTCTTCGTGTCGATGAATCCACTGGAGAAAATGGACAAGTTCGCTAGTTTCCTTGAGCTGAACTTCCTCAGTGGCTTCATCGGTGAACGCGTTAGGGTGCTGCATGACGTGCCTATTCAAGTCAAGCTTGACGTTAGGCGTTTGGGGCAAGTGACAAAACTTCAGGCAAATAGGACCCTCCACGAACTTTCTATCTTTGGCAACAAGCGAGAAACATCCCACAATACAAGGCTTAGAGAAGTTCGGAAACGGAGTTGTATCGCCAATCTGCGGAATCGTCAACTGAAATCGATCCAAAGTGACCATTTCCTGTTTTCGTCCTGGAACCGGAGCTGGAGGAGGGGCAACCCCCTCGATTGTCTTTTCCATTCCTCTTTTATTTCAAATCCCGACGACTTCAGTGCTGCGCGGAGTAATAAGTCAATTAAAGTTCAATCGTGGACAACAATTCGCAGCACATGGAGATACTACAGAAGTTTAATTGGCAGTTCCAGAATACGCAGAATAGTAATTCACTTCTAATGACGAGTGAACTTACTTTTACTCTTAGGTAATAAATTGAGATTTTTAGATATTTAAAACTGAAGTTCTCTTGTTGGGTGAGTGCAGGTTGTTTGAGTCTGTGTATTTGTTGATTCTCCAGGCAGTCGGGTTGAGTGGTGGAGGGAGATTAAGTGGGAATGTGACATCACAACCAGCAGACCAGTTCGCATCTGCAACACCGATCGTAAACCTGGAATCTCTACCTCAATGCGTTGCTTATATCACTTTATGAATTTCATGAATCGTGTGGATTGTGGAACTGAGGATAAACAACATTCTCACTTCCATACTTCCATTTACTTTTTGAAACTTCTTTCCTGCAAAATCATAATGCGATTACGAGATTCGGATTCATGTGGCTCCATTAGATGGATGCTTAATTTATTTCAGACGGATTCATTATTCTTTTTCATGAAGGGTTTTTAGAGCCATAATTGTGCTTGAGTTGTACTCTTGTACTATTGAGTCATGTCTTAAAATATTATCACAGAGTTTGCTTTTCGTTCGCGAAGTATTAAGTCATTAGAATATAAAATGCGATTGTACGGGAGAATCATCAATGAAATATCACTCCAGGCTCCTTACTAAGTTTTAGCTGTAGCCATACCGAGACAGCGCTAGATAAATTCAATCAATTATTTGTCACTCACAATCAGAAAACACTATTAACAAAAATTAGTAGGCGACAGAAATACCTTCGTAATGTTCATTTCTGGACATGAGCTGCTGGGTAAAACTTTTCCAGTCCGCTTCCCAGTCTACGAGTCCACCCAAAAATGTTGGAAGTTGTTTTATGCCAACTGTATTGTAAAGAGATGCTAAATCGTTCCCATACAGAAATACCTGAAAATATTTATCGGAAAATATTTTATACATAGCTGGTACTGAGCAGATGGAAATGATGAAATAAGAGATATTTAGTATATACGGCACGATTTTTAGGTTGTTTACATGCTTACCCTATTTTTTACTTTCTCTGATAAAAATGGTTTCAGTATGGAGTACATCATGTTGAACACATAGGGTTGGTTGACAATATGAAATTCCTGAAATCGGCACGGAAAACTGTCCTGTGAAAACAAAACAGAATCTAAATAAGAATAGCAAATATTTTGATGTGCGCTATTGAGTTTCTTTCATACAAACCTGAATTATTTGAACTATTCGTTGAGCATGGCTAGGAGTTAATTGTCGAGCTTGGTGAAAGGAGAAACCACTGAAGTCAACAACACCAATGATTCCGTTAATTTGAATTTCCGGATGAGCCGTCATCTCTTCCAAGTAAAGGTAATTGCATCGGAAGATATCATCCAAAGTCACATCTGAAGGATTCCAACTACCTGCAACGCATTATTGTTTAATAATAATTATGAAACAATAATAATAATTAAGTTCCGTATCTTAATTATTAAGATACGGAACTTGCAACCATTTCAAACACTTAAAATACTTTTACCTGCACGAAACACAAAAATTTGTCGTCCTAATTTATCCTTTTGAGAGAGAGCAAGTTGGTATTTGTATTCTAGCAAAGGCATAAGAGTCTCAGGATTGAGATTTTTGAACAGAGTTGCATTTTCTTTCTTCATTCGATAATACTGCTTCAGCTGCAAAATTCATATCAGTAAAATTATGTAAATTATTATGTAAAATAATTCTTGTATTCCACTGGTCAACGGAAAGTAAGTCAGACAAAACTCAAACTTTTGTTACCAGTTTCAGGGATGCTTCTAAATTAAATTTTCTAGCCCTCAAAAATCTCAACAAAAAATCGTCAGAAAGTGGGCACCTCAAGTTTTCTACGTCTGTATATAAGAAGAGAGCAAAAGTTAACAATTATTGTCAAGAAAGATTTGCACGATTATTTTATTTAAAAGCACTATACCGGCTAGAAGTCTTCGGAAATTGTTGATTGCTTCTGGTACGAATTCTTCGTATTCGTTGAGCTCCAGTCTTGCCTTTTGTTTGAGTGAAAGTGAAAGTCCTTGCATGGTGATGCTTTCTGACGGCATTTAAAGAATGAAGCTTTCACTCACTTCAAATCTCGATTAAATCTGCCCAATTACTGCGCTTAATGTGGTTATAACACTTTGAAGCACTATTGTGTTGCTTCGGATCTGAGCAATTGGAGCTGACTGACTACATAATGTGCAATCTACCCTGATATGGATTGTAGATAAGAGTCAAGTCTATTTTAAATAACAATGTATTAGTTCTTTGGTTTTCTTTACTTCAAAACAAATGGTTTTGACTAATACTGCTTGCGTGCTTTATGAATGCTCATCGAAACATCAGTAGATCAAGGATCATCATCAACAGAACTCATGAAAGCGAGTATAGAGCTAATGAAACTTTGGACTGTCAACTGGGTGCACAAGTTTTGGTTCCGTGTGGTAAGCTGCTGGTAATAGTAAATCTGCACTTAACATGATTTGAAGGAATGTGTTATCTTTCATGACTGACCCTCTTCTATTCTTTCTTTATCTTTGCGAGTCGTATTTGATGCAAATCAATAATTTATTAGCTTCAATGCTTATAATTCATTTGTGTGTCAGGTGCTCCTAAATTCTGCATTTTGCCTACAACGGCTGCAACAAGAATAACTTGAAAACGCTATATGCATCCTACCAGACCATCACTCGTTTTCAGTAAAAATATTAGTATCCTAGAATCTATAAATGAGATTAAAATTTCATGTTGTCTATTGAAATGAGCATTGTCTACTATATGTAGTAGTAGCAGAAATTGCTAAGCATTTTCGAGTGGTTCGGACAATACATTGAATATTGAATGTACATATTCTTGTAGTGTACATTTGCAATACGTATGAGTGAATACGACTTGTTTGCGGTCCTGACAATGATTCTAATATCAAACAAAGCCAATTATAAATCAACTGTGCGACAATGCAACTAAGAAACCAACATTTTCCAGGTTCAGTTTTATTTTAATTAATAAATAGACAATAAACGCAGTTGCAAGTTAAGGTTAAGATCTTAAAGGTTCTGAAGTTTAATCACAGGAAAGTTTTCACTGAAAATTGCACGAATAAATATTCATTAAAAATATTACGAACATTCATTTTCCCCCTTAAATATACTCTGCAAACATTCCTGTACTAACAAACTGTAATGATTGCTATGTCGTGTCAAATAATGATATTGAAATCATATCGAAAAACTCTTGAACTTGTATGCAGCAATTTTCTTGATAAATATCAGTCCTTCTTTCAGGTCTCGGTCTCTGAGAACTTAAGTTGTAGACAAGTTGACGACTTTCTTCAGAGGACCATCTAAGTAAGCGACAAGCGCTTTCGCTTTCGCTTGCAGCAGTCCAAATCCAGTGTCCTTCTTCGCGTAAAGGCAGAGGAGGAGATTCGCCACTTGCGAAATGGCTACTCGTCCTTCCTTCAAAAAGAGTTTAATTGAATTTCACTTCCATTACGAAAAAGACTAATTATTAATATATCAAAGTACCATGCAGTCCAGCAGTACAATATCTAACTTGTCATCATTCAAGGCATTCTTTCCACTTTTTTCGTAACATGTCCAAATATTACTGGCAATAGCTGCTGTTACCCGTGCGTCTTCATCTCCATACCCGCTGTACGCCAAAAGTGCTCCTTCTCTATTCAACAACCTGAAAATATGAATTCAAAAATACTCTAATTGAACGCTGAATAAAACTGATATTATTTTCTCAAAAAGCTTTTAAACTGATTACAAAGTATTCTCCACTCCTCCTGTGTTGGCCTCGCTAAGAACTTTGGTGAGAGCTTTAGGTTTCAGCATAATTGCGATGGGAGGTTCGTTACTCTGCGGTTCAATTTGTTCTACAATAGTATTCGTTTTAGCAAATTGTCGAGCAAATGTGTATCTCATCAAGTTTGCTCGGAGAAGTGACAACTTCTCTTTTCCAGTGTGTAGAAAACAACAGACAGAAAAATAAAGAAAAATGTGTGTGCCAAATCCACCCCAAAAAGACTCTTATGTTGCGAGGAAAAACAATCCAAGTTTGAGTTCTCTACTCCCACCACCACCAACATCAGCAGACCACAAGCAACAGCAATGTGTCAAACATCTCTTGTTTTTTATCGGATATTGAATTATTTTAATCAGTGTGCGGTGTGATTGCTTATTAAAATCCGAACAAGTTTGTAATCACATAATAATAATCCTGAGAGAGAGACAAGAGGAGTCTCACCTCGGAAAGGAATAAATTGACGGGGATGAATGTCGCAGAAGGACTGAGGAGGTTCGGAAGGAAGTGGGTTTTAATGGAGAAGGGGGTTTGGGGGAGGAGGATAATTGTGCTGGTTAAAATCGGGTTGGTACTGCTCGCCCATGTCACTCCGACCTTTAGCCAGGGTAAGGGGGGTCAGTCGAACGGGTCTGGAGGAGGACTGAGCTTGTCGAAAGGAGATCCCAAGGACACGTATGATCCTTTAGGGCCGAAGGTAATGTGTGAATATTTGCCGATGGATTTCCTGGAATGTGACAAGTTGCTGGACCACAAGGGAAATGCGACAGCGAAGGCTCTTGTAGGGTATGGATGTAATAAGGTAGGAAGCCAAGAGACTTCAAAAACTAAAATTATGAACACTGTTATAATCTTTGACTATCTCTGACATGTGCTAAATGATTTATTGTTTCGTTTGTAGTGGGGAGGAGATTCTTTTGAAGATGTGGAGCACACTGCTCGATTTTGCAAAGTACTTGCAGGAATTGAATGCCACGGACCAACCAAGTTCCTCAGGGATGGTTTCCCATGTGTCAAGTATTCTGGACATTACTTCCTTTCCACTTTGTTGTTTAGCATATTCCTCGGCTTCCTGGGGATTGATCGCTTCTGCTTGGGTCACACAGGAACAGGTGACAAATTACAAAATCTTGGGAAGCGTTTAAATCACGAAAAAGCAAGATATATGTTTGTTTATCTTAGGAGTGGGGAAGCTGTTGACATTAGGAGGAGCTGGAATTTGGTGGGTTATCGATATTGTACTTCTCATCAAAGGGAATTTAAGACCTGCTGATGGAAGTAATTGGATGCCGTATGTTTAACATTAAGTTACTTGAAATATTACTACAGTATACAACTGGATTTTTATACTCGAGAAATATTAGATTATTGTTTTCTAGTCAAGTCATCGAAATCGTTAACTTTTTACTGTATGTGTAATTATAACTATGATGTTAAGCATGAAATATCGTTGATGTATTAGAGCTGGATCAGAGGACTGTGAAGACAAATATTTGTGAGATTTTTCAAAGTTGAATGATGAATGAAAATTATGTTCAGGGTTTCGAGACCTGTAAACTCTGCGTTTATTGTTAGTCATACGCTGCTTCTCAGACCTTTGAGTGGATTTACATTCTACTTGCGAAATTAAAAGGTGACGAAATGCTCCAATGGTTCCGGGCTCCTATGAAATTAAGATAGAGGCTTTACTGCGGTGAAAAGTCCCCAGGCTTGGTCACCAGCTGTGCATCGTTTCAGCTTAGATTCCCATCCTTGCACAATGTAGTTGAAATCGGCTTCAGAGAAAAGACTCATGAATTCCATCTTCTGTTGGTTGAATCGCTTCAGCTCCAGGTTCAAAATGTCTATGAACATGTTTGTCCTGTCTTCAGCTGCGACATCGCTGAATCCAACCTTCTCCAGGAGCCGGCCGTAGTTGGATACTGAAAGGAGCTGGTATCCTCGTTGCATTACGTACTTCATGAATTCTTCAGAATGTTCCTCCTTCTCTCCGTGGCAGTAATCAGAAATGAGAAGTTTTCCTCCAGGCTTGAGCCATTTCTGGGAATAGAGTATATCAATTAACGCTTGTTTGAATCGTAGATGACCAATAGAGTGTGAGAGTTCTGTCTTACAAAGAATTTTGTGAAGAGAGCGTCTTTGTCAATGATGTGAAGGATAGTATCCCGGCTGTAGATGACATCGAAGCTGTTTGGTTCCAATTCATGTTTGGTAACATCGCTCATCTCGAAGCTCACCTTTATATTACCACATCAAATTTTAAATGAAACACACCTCTAATCTGATAATAATATGCTGAATATTAATGCTCTTCAAGTACGAAAATGGCTTACAGCTTTGCGGACAGATTCCTCCATCTCAGACTGATACTTCACAGCCATTGAAATCATGTTCGAAGATAAATCAATACCATGAACACGAGATCCATATTTTCGTGCAATGTAAAACGCAGATCCTCCGATTCCACAACCAACATCCAATACTCGATCGTTGTTCGACAGATTAAGATTTTTCAGAAATTCTTCCGTGGTGGTTTGTCCACCAGTAGACACGTATGTTTTTCCAAAAATGAATTCATACCGCTTAATACCTTCTTCAGAGTACTGGTTTCCGTCCAAGAAAGCCTGTGAGCGAGTAATGCAGATATAAATGCTGTAATTAGTAATTAGTTACTTCCACAAGGTCCACGCAAAAAAATAACTTATCGAATCTTTACCTGGAACGAGTCGTATGAATCAGCAGCGTGAGACATTTTCTTCAGCACAAAACCAAGCTGGAACGGGTTTCCGTAATGCTGTAAAGCAGAAGACAAGTTTTCACCTCAGAAGGTACAAGCGGAATGACACTAAAATTACCACCGACAATGAACAATAATTTGTACATATTACTAGTCATATCATTGTGCATGCACCATGTGGGGATTGGATGAGTCGAGCCTCCACAAGCTGCACATTTACATAACCAAGCATGTATTCTACCCTACCTAAGTAAGTTTCTGTTCATTCCAACTGGTTAGTTTTTTTTCAGTAAAATTCCATGTCCGCCAGGACTATAAATCTCCGGAGCAAGCTTTTCAAGGATATTGTGTTTAAAACGTGTCAGCAACTTCTGACAACCCTATCGGGATTTACTTTCCAGATCCTGTTTGGTCCCAGCCTTGCTGCCATTAGTTCCTAACCTTTGACTCGATTCATTTCATTGAGTATGCTAATCGACTAGGTATTGCAGCCATGACTAGAATAAGCAGCCTTGTGTTATGTAAAGTAAATATAAAAAGTCCAGTGACTATGCCGAGACAGGTTAAGTTGCTCATGTAATACAGTCCCATGCATGTGATTTTTAAATCAGCTTACATTTATCTAGTCTATGCAATACTATGCATCATACCATTTTATTCAACAAGTCAGTTCAACGAATAGTTGTCACAATAAAAAATTGCTGTCGTGTATAGTATTTAATTTTTGTTAGTTATGAAAGCAGGGTGAAACTGAGGGAAGCCATTAAATCGCTAAATGGTTTATGTTTATGATACTGATTGCTACCGTAATTAAGACTCATTCATGCCATCATTTCACAAAGACTTACGCCCTAAAACATTTAAGTCATATTCGAATTCCATCGAACTCTGTCCTGCCAAAATGTTCACTCTCTCAATCTCATAAATTCTAACTGTAAAATTCATGGTTATGATTTTCATATAATCATTCGGATTTCGACAGTAAGCCAAATGAAGAAAAACAGCCAAGTCAACTTTAGCCAGTATACTTTAAACGAATGCTTAAATATCTCAGAAAAAACAACTACAACTGGTTATTAAATTCTGTAGACTTATACTTACAAGCCTAAAAGGTAAAGTGAACGTACAGAAAAAATACCAGTTGGATAGGAATACCCTGTTATGTGTAGAATATAGATTCTACTTCTGTAAGTAGCTCCGAAAGTCATTAGCAATTAAGCAATATTAAGCATGCTCAATAAACGTGAAATATCAACCAGCTAACTTGGTGGTTTGTTCGGTTATAGATTAAACTTCGAGCAATGTTTAAAGGATACGCTTGTCAAAAGCTTCTGAATGATAGTTAATCGCACTGTACATTAAGCTCTCTTGACCTTTGTTCCAAAATACATTGGAAATCAGATAATACAGACTTTTGTGTACTGTTTGTAGAATGTGTAGAACTCCTATCCAGCAGAACGTTCTTAAAATAGATGGTATACACTGACAATCTATACTACTACATTAGCAGCTCTCTCCAAAATCAATCTAGCCCAATGGGATGAATTAGAAATATTATTAGAATATACAACTTACTCGAATGTAGGCTTCAATAGATAAGGCTTTTTCGCATACAAACGAAAATTCGTTTCCACAATGGTCCTCAAAAATGCTGTTCTGGAGAATTCGGAAGTATTCAAGAGGAGAACGGTAGTAAGTTGGATTAGTGTCTCTCTTTATATCACCTGCATTAGAAAGAACAATTCTATGTAGTTAACGATTTTTCAATGCTGTTGACTGTAGAATTTCTGAACGTATACAAACAAAATTCACTCTAAACTATATAAACAAATGTCATTGCTATGTAATCGTATGGGAGGAACTGAAACCCGGGTTGTGAAGTTCCAACTACTTGAGTAAAGTAATCTTCAACACATGCCCCAGACGAGATAAATGCTAATTGTAGGAAATCGATAGTTAGTATGTAAAATGATCAATACATTGTACTGACCTGATGGCCTGTAGCAAGATTCTCGGACGAAAAGAGCCCCTCCATCCTTCAGCCACGAAAGCATCTTAATTGTTAACTTTTCTACCTCTTCATCGCACAAATACATCAGTAGCCAGTTGGAGAAGATAACATCAAAGCTGAGTAGGCAAACAAAGCTTATAGTTATAAATAACCTTATCCAAGCTATGCACTGCCTAAGCATACCTTTTTGGGGCAATCTCCAACTCCGTCACATCTGCAGTTAAAAACTTCAGGTGTGGTTGACTTCCATTAGTTATTATGTTCTGTTCCGTATACGCTTCGATAAAGTCTACAGCAGTTACGGACTTTGCAATCTTAGCCAGTTCTGTCGTGAATCGTCTGAAACACAAAGATATTGGAAATGTAATGAGAACTACATATAGATGAATTTTCTTGGTATTAATGGTCTTATGTATACCCGATTCCAGCACCAAGTTCTAAGACACACTTTCCCTTCAGGTCTGGACAAGTTTTAAGAATCTGCGACCGATCTTCAGAAGCCAAAATGTCATTTGCAGCTGAACATAACATCATAGACTTTGCAGACGGTTCGTATTGTTGCCAAAACTGTTTCATCTTCCCTCGAATCTCAGGTACTGGTACGGAATTCAGCTCAAGCGATGTCATCTTTTTTCCTTCGTAAGATTTCTTGTTGGCAGTTGTGGCGTTGGCAGCTTCCGAATTCACTACGGTTGCAGGCATTTTGGAAAGTTTTTAAAATGACTGTGAAGGACTGGCTCAAGTAAAATGTGAATAATGTGAATCTAAGTTCTTGTGGAGGAGAAAGGTGAGTCCAACTCAGACAGAAGACAGAATCTGACTGATGTCGAGAAGCAATGTTCTCATCTATCAACTACTGTCTCGAGGATTTGATGGTTATATGTAAATGCAGCGAAAGGATAATAGTGGAAGGGTTGACTTCAACTCTTGGGTCTATAAATCCTGTTCTAGACGATTGCATACACAAGGAGAACCAGTCAATGGCTTATCATACTGAACCTTCAAACTGTAATAACCGTCCTGCCCTAAGATACAATTCCATCCACAGGTCCACAGAGTACTGATGTTGACTATTCACTTATTTGCAGTGCTCTGCTGGGCAATTAAATTGCTGCCTTGCACCCGCAGCTCAATAAGTTCCCTTCTCTGTCTCCCTGATGAATGGATAATTGGATGAATCATACATGAAATAACTAATTTTGCAAGTGCATCACAAAATACAAAGAGACTGTCTGACTGATACGGATGATAAACGACAACCTTCCTCTACTTCTAAAGTTCTAAATTGATATGAATATTTTGCATAATAAATTGCTGACTAACCTAAACGCACAAATTTTTAACGACGAAAAAGTGGTCAAAGTCTTCTAGAACAATGCGCAAAATAAAGATGAAAAACTTCGTGTGATGTTCATAAAGTTGAGAGATCCTGGACTGAAATGTGATAAGGTTGACAAGCATTCTGGATAATATTTCGGTACTTATCAAGAATGATTGAGATTGGATTTATTTATTGATATTACTGATTGGCATTGGATATTGCTCTTGGGGAAAAATTGCGTTCATGATTTCCAGAACTAAATCATGATGCTGCATACTTTGTCTCTGTGTCGAGATGCTCAAAATGCTGTTCATAAGACTGCAATTGCCCTCACATTTTCTATGCTGCGCTGGACCAAAAAGCACGAAGAAGGCAATGTTGATAAAGGATCGGTGTTTACAATGTACCTACGTCGATATGAGAGAGGCAAATTCAGAATTGTTTTTAACGAACACAGTTGAACAGACCAATGCCACTGCCACAAATTCTAACAAGCCACTAACAGTTCAACGGTTCTAATTTCCAACGTGTGTGTGCAAACTGGTAACTGTGGGACTGTCACTGTAGGGAAATGTTTGGAAGGCACTGTGTTTTTAAAATGACAAAAAATGTTTGCAATTAGAGTTGTTTGCTCTAAATGAACAAGTAAGCACGACGGAAACAAACTTGCAACTTCTGTGACCAATTGAAGTAAACGCAACCGATTTTTGTTTACGTGTTTTACAGAGAGACTGAGCCGTGCTGACCAGTTCCAAATATCCGGACGAACATAAGTCAAAGCCCAAAGCTGGGACAAAGGAGAAGAATTGACGAGAAAAATGGTGACAATAGTAGACGAGTACTTGGCAGCGATGCTTAGGGACTTCGGGAGGTTGTTTGGCTTAATAAGCAGCGTCGTGGAGGTCATTCTTGGACTCAGTTACTTCTGCGGAGCAACCTTTGTTGGATGGATCTTGTTAGCCAAAGACACTACGCTGGATTTCTTACGCGGTGTTGGGGATATCGCCGTAATGCTGGGAAATGAATTTTACGACTTTGGAGGAAGCTTCTTGAGGGGTGTTCTCTTGTTCTGGCACGGATTCGAAGTCATCGTTGACTGTAAGCTACATTGTTCTATATTTATGTTAATTAAATGCTGACGTAAGAAATCTGAAGTGTTTGAATCTTAGGGTGACTTTTGTTTGGTTTATTTCAGCGTTCGTTCACATTGCCTTTGATATCAAGTGGTCAGTAGCTCACATTGCAAAAACAACTCAGGACTTTCTTTCGTTCATTGGGAACGAAGCTTGGACTTTCTTCGATGAAAAACTGACTTTTATCCCTACGCGTGTTGTGGAATCATTAGCGTACGTGGGAAATACATCATCTCTCATTCTTCAATTATTTTGGAGTGTCTTAGTAGACTTTCTGTACCATTTGGTCCTCACTCCACTTTTATTCCTCCAATTTGCTGGCCAGATAATATTGAACATTTTGTGGTTACCAGTGTCTTTCTGTCAATCAATATCTTCTGAAGCTCTACTCGGACTTTGCGTTTTATCTTTTTCGACATATGTTACTTGTAAGATGCGCTTAGGAATTCCATACAAGATTGTTCAGTTCATAGTGTTTTTAGTATCGGGAAGTATTTCTAGTGTCTATAGCTTTATTAAAAGCTTGGTGCTCATTCTTGGCAATGTGTTGCACCTTGTGAGTGGTTCGAGATATGGGTCTTTGAGTGAGGATAAAGAGTACAATAATGCCCTTTGCGTTATTTGCAGGGAAGTCGTCGTATCATTCATAGCTAAACCATGCAAGCACGTGTGCCTGTGTAAAACTTGCGTCTATAGACTTCGAGATTATGGAGATTCCAAGTGTCCCATGTGTCGAGCTCAAGTTACCCAATTTGAACAAGTTTTTATTCCTTCATGACAAAATCAATTGAACAGTTTATGATTCGTTCATAATATTTCGTCGTTAGCTGAAACACACAAATCGTCCAGTGACTTTATAATTGACTGAAGTGTCTTAGTAGCGATTATTTTCTATCAACTTTGATATGATCTCAACTAATTTAGAAAAGTAGTAGCTTTTGTACTTCTGCCATGATTTTCTGGCATGTCTCCGTCTAAAAACCGTATAGTCCGCTTGTGCGTGAATGACATTTTGAGTGGGATGTATTATATTCCAGTAAGTAAATAAAACGAGTGCTCTTGAAACAACAGTTTATTAAAAAGTTCATTTTTATTCACTTAAAGGATGAGATAACTACACCTCAGCTGGACTACAAAATAAATATTATGTTAAATACTCATGAATTGTTGCATATTCTACGATTTGCTTGAGTTAACGTATATTTCATCCAATATCCTCTAATTCTAATAGTCACACTCTGATAACCTGAGGAGCTGCCTTCGATTCATCTTCTCTGTCGACGCTGTCGCACAAACTATTTCACACACTCATAACTCATTGTCTCATTGACGATTATTGAGGAAGATGGACTGTTCTACAGCCTCGGTGGCTCAAACTTAATCTGGTGGTGAATTCAATTGTGTGATTAACATGGAGGTTGTATAATTACACAACAAAATACTAGCAACAGGTTGACAGGATAAATAGATTAGTAGCAGATTATATTGTAACTTTTGAAACTTTGGTATATATCCTCATGCATCTAAATTGATTTCATAAACAGGATTGTATTTAATTTATCTCACAACGAATTGCACAGATGGTGTCACTTAAATTTTACGGGGAAAGTTGCCGTTCAAAACCTCACTCGAAATAGAGGCACAATACTCTAGGATCAATAATATTCTGTTGCACCGTATGAAAAGATTGAATTCTATCGAATGATCTCTATTCTATGTATATAACACCTTATAACATGTTTAACAGTTGCTGCAGTATTATTTACATTTTCAGGTTAAAGTAATTGGTAGGACAGCTCGAATAATCTGTGTAGGTACTTAAAGATTTACATAGGTACAGTTACATTAAGTCAATGAGGACGTATTAAACTCGTATTTTAAGTGGAAACCTTTTTGGCAATGCTGTGCTAAAATTATTCTGTGTGTGGGCGATATCTGTACATGTTCAGCTTCTACATCTTATACGTGTAACATAGTGACATGGATGGGTACATAACAATTTACAATTTAAGGATTATCATATACAAACTGTGGATACCTTCTAGCACTTGAACACATGAATTAAGAATCACAAAGAATAAAATCTCAAAAGTCGCGTCTTTAAAGTTTCAGAATAACTTTAGATACGGAAAGAAAAGACGCGAATTAATGTGAATCCTACACATAAAAGTGAAGTGAGAAGTCAGTACATAAAATACATTGAGCTGAGTATTCACAAGACCCATGGTGGAATCGATACACACATTAGTATATGTAAATTGTACACACGCATTCAAGTAAGGATAAGTAAATGGGAGAGCAAAAAACTGCTGTAAATAATTTAAGAATTCTTCACACTCATGTGGATCATAAAGTGAAAAGAGCTTATGAGCAGAATGAATGACAGGAAAGTCATCCCTGAGGATCAAAGGATACAAATGACACGTGGGTTGCTTGTGATAAGCCTTTTGTCTTTTGGCGTTACACTGGATATATGTATGTACATAGCAATTAAGTCTACAAGATCAGTAAGACATGTGTTACGTCAGATAGTCACGAGGACATCACAAAGTAAATTAAGAATCTAAAGTGAAAAGAGATCTTAACATTCTTTTACACAGGCAATGACTCGCATTAGAGAAAAGATGACCTAAACAAAGTATTGTTTAACATTTATACGCTTCTGTTAGCTGTTAGCAGACGTGTACGTACAATACTATAGACTGGAAACTTTTTTAAGCTTTTTACGGTGTGGGATATGGGAATCCTAAGAAAGTATAGTGTTTCCTAAGTTTTAATGAAATAATTTGTTATGTTTTACGTTATGTGTATAAGGGTGAGAAGACTGTTTAGTCGATGAGAAGTTCGAAGTGGGTTGAAGCAAGTCGAGCCATCTTGTCTGGAGTTACATTTTTAGCAAACGCTTTGCATTCAATGTTGATCAACACTCCTGGCATGGGTCCCTTGAGCTGCACGAAAATGAAGGGAGATTGGTATCCCTGTTGCTTCATGTACGGGAAGTAGTAGCCTGCAATTCCTCGGAAAGGATAGTAGTGAATTGGCCCGACATTCTCCGTGTCTGCAACATTCTCACCATCACATGAAATCCAAACTGTTTCGAGAACGCGTTTCTTGACCTCCTCTTTTGTGAATCCAGCAGTGTAATTGAGGATGTAATTCTTGAGATCATCAGGCATATCTTTGTTCCTCTTTTCTGCGTCGAGATCATCGATCAACAACTGCTGACTAAACTGACCTCTAGAATCGACTCCATAGGGTTGCGGCTTCCATCCGTAAATTTTGTTCAACTTGATAAGGATGCAAGGTTCTCCGAGACGATATCCAAACTCGTTATTCTTGTTGCAATCCTTGAATCCAGTGATGTCTACCTGACAAGCTTTTAGCTCATTAGCAGATATTCCAGCATCAAAGTTGCAAGACTGCAAGTTCTGACTTCCTTCTTGAGATTTTCCAGTTTCAATCTCATCAATGAATTTCTCGAGCTGTTTAGTCCAGAACTTGTAGCCAGTCTTAACGTTCGCGTCATCTTGTCTCTTGAACCAAATGAGGGTGGAATCAGCACTCGTGTCTGGGTCAGGCATCGGTCTGAATCCAACTCCAGGATTACTTCCAATCAAACTTTCGTCCAATAAGAACTTGGGCTGATCCATGTTGAGAGTCAGGTAGAAAATGTAAAAATTGAGCAGAAAGAACGCTGCAAGCCCTGCGTAGAAAACCAGGTAGAAAATGATAATCTTCGCCCAAGATGCTCCAGTTCTTCCCATCACGGCTCCTGTTTCAGAGTTGTAGAGGAACTCTTTGAAGCCCCCAGTGGGAGGTCCCCTGTTGGGTGAGTAATTGCTTTTCTTGCTGTCCGCCATCTTTTACTCTTCTGAAATTAACACAAGAAGCTCAATGAAGAACCACGCGATAATGACTCATGCTAATGGCCAACTGCTACTACTAATGCTTTAGTAACTCCGGGATGTACTCGAGTATTATTATTTGTATTTTCACGTACCTAATTTAGAGCAATTCACAGGAAGGTGTTTATGGAAATCTTGGAGTAGAACTAACGGTGTTGTGCGTAAAGGAATATGTCTGACTGAGGTGTACCAAAACCAACAGGGTGTGGATATCGGGAAAGAAATGGAGTTCAGTAGATCTCTGGTATTGTGCGGATTAGTCTGTATTAAGACGAGTTAAGTGGAGAAAAGTTGCATGCTCCTTCAAGAGCCAGGGATGTTAAAGAGTTTTTGTCCTTTCTGCAATGAACGGGAGAACAAAATGTGTATGCATTAGAAGACGATATATCTGTGGCTTTATATTAATAGCACTTGTAGATTAAAAGATTGGATAATAACCCTTCTTTTTGGCAGGCTGGCGAATCTTACTCGAGAGAGTACGGAGCACCAGTCTATTTCGGATATAGCGACGACGATCGATCCTTCTCTCTCATGAATTTCCTTGCAAATCGTGATTTGTAATACTTAAGTCTGTAGTTACACTGTAGACTGTACACTTGCTGGATGTTGTTTGTGTATAGGAGAGTGTAAAGTATGAATAAATGAAATGAGCTATTGTATCTCGCTAGCCCTTTTTACACCATTACACCTTCAACTATGATAGAAGATAGGAAAGATTCTTCGTGTCAGACTTTGGCTGTATCATCGGGTAGTGGCAGCAGCAAGCAATGAGTCTGTTAGTAGCGTGAAGGGTTGGCATTCAGTAACGCTTATTTTCTCCTCTGCATTGGATCTTTCTATGTAATCTTCTACCTGCTGGGAGTGCTGCTGCTGCATGGAGAGAGTTTCCTGGCAAAAAATAGTAGTAGATCGTTAATACACAAGCCATGAGTTGGTTTAGGGACTCTTCTGATAGCACTGCGACTACTGCTCACTCCTCGCTGGTACCATATAATGCACCACACTCGGTATGGCCAATAGTGAAAAGTAACTGGAAGAAATTACGCAAGCCGGATAGACTAGCCCGAAATACAACGAGACGACTTCTTGTGCCCGAACTCCATGTGTGAATCACAGTGCAATTTCATAAACGAAACGAGTGCTCTCGTGTCCAAGCGTTTTCGCATTTGCGGAGAATCCCATGCGGTATTTCTTAATCCGACTTTCATACTCCTCTCGTCCTCGGGTAAACAGATTGGAAATTGAACTCTGCTCTATTACTCGACAGAAACGAATTCCCTGTAGCTTGTATGTTATGTTCCACTCCAAAAGGGTTAATCTTTAGGGAACCGGAGTAAAATTCATGGAACAAATTAACTTGTGAAATATTTAGGGCATGCAAATTGCTTTTATCGTGAGTTATTACTTTACATATTAGTGGGGTTTGGTTTGACGTATTGTGAACTTATGTTCCAGTATGTTTTTGAAAAAATGACAGCATTAACTTATTAAGGTAGTAATTTCATGCACATTTGTCAATAATTGTCAATAATCGGCAATCGTTTACGTGTATTCACAAAATATTACAAGTCAATTTACAGGTCTGTTTCTCCACTTTCAAACAATTCAAGTATATTTTAAACTCCATGGCTGAGTAGAAACAGCAAACACAGCAATCCGAGTCCCAGTAGAAATCAATCTTTAGTCTTTAGTTGAAATATGTAGGGATGCCGGAATCTGCCAGATGATTTAAACTCTGAACTTTACTAGGCTTCCTGTCCATTGGTATCGCAAGTTGCATAAGAGATCCGTTACATGTGTCCTGTCAGCAGAAAAAGAAAAGTTCAGTAATCGGAAGAATTATTGTCGTGCGTAAAACATACAACAATTCCTTTCGGATGTCTTTTTGTACCTGATTGCATTCTAACACCACTTCCTGGAGTGATCGGTCGTCCTGCAGATCCAGGAGTGTTAGGCCTTCCTCCTGTTGGAGTCATAGGTCCTTGAGGAGTATGTGGAGTATGAGGTCCCTGAGACATCGGATGGCTCAATCCAACCGACGGAGGTCCACTGCTTACCGTGCCTATCGATCCCGGAGGATTTCCTCCAGTAACTCCAGCTACTACTCCCTGCTTACCTACGATAACCCAAGGAGTTTACATTAGCACACCAAGTCTTAGACTGCTCAGTATCTTAAAAATCTAAAGCTCACTCACCTGCAGTAGCAGCCTGGACATCAGACAGAATACTTTGCCAATGACTTATCTTCTCATAGTTCTTCTTGAGCAGCTCATCCTTCCTAATAAGTTCTAGTCTCAACTCGTTTGCGTCATCTTTAATCAACAATTCCGGTTTGTTTGTCGAAATTTCCAAACGCTTCTTCAAGAAATACGACTCCATCGCACGAGCACTCTCAATCACAGCCAGCACCCCTTGATCCACATCCACTCGGATCTCCTCCTTGTCCACATTTGTCAGCGTGTCTTCCTTCGTCAACGAAGCCAGGCAGTTCTGCAGAAACATACCATAACATTCAGCCTCTTGCATAAAAAAGTAAGTATGTCTATAAGCACCGAGAAATAGTAATAGTTATTTTAAAAAAAAATACAATCCAGCGACCACACTTGAGAGTCTGATTTAAAAATTAAAACCCTGTCAAACTTACCATGAAGGACTCCTCGAACTTGTCCACCGGATTAGGAGATACGTCACCTCCGTTGTTCATCATGAAACGCGTAAATATTCTGTACCTTCGTTGATTTCGTTAATTACTCTCACCTGCAATTAAACTAAAGGGAGAAAGGAGAGAAAGTCTCTCGAACTAAAAGACAATGTGTTTGTTGTTTGTGGTGGTTTAGCTGCCGTCGCGGGTTTCTTCCTCTCACTTCGCCCCATCGCCTGTCTCCTCAGACTTTCTTCCGTTCTTCTTACTTCCTATTTTTCTCTCTCGTCCTTCAAGATTTTTTTTGCATAATATGTCACTTGGATGTCTGTCTGTCTTCCGAGTTGTGTTTTGCATGGATGATGGTAATAATGATGAGGGGAAGGGAAAAAAGGAAGGCACATTTTCATTTTTCCATACGCTTTATGCATAAAAAGAAGGAGAGAGCAATAAGAACGAGCCTGTGAATTCCAGTGCGAATGAACAAATATCACAATAAGGAGAGGCTGAAAGTTCGAGTATGTATAAAAAAATCTGTGGTATAAATAGAGAAGCAATCATTTTTGACCTTTTTCAACTTGTAACATAATAGTATATCGATTCGTTCAGTTAATGTGCAGCTCCATTTATTGCATTCACTTTCCATATTCCATAAACCAACAAAGTATTCAGTTGATACGAGTTTCTTAATAGTTTTAAAAAGTCAGGTCAGTGGTTTGGTTTGTGTGAAAACAAGTGGAAGTCTTTTAACTGGACTGCTTGTTCTTGTTCTACTTTTATCCTTTGTGCTGTTGTTCCTTTAGAATGTTATGAAAATTCTGTAACGATGAGTTGGAGGAAATGAAGAGCAAGTTGACGTGCCTGAAGGATCATATTTAAGAAGATATGCAATGATGGAAATGGAGAGTGTTCATTAAGCTGAGGAAGATTGTCTCCTCACCTGTTGTTGAGTAACATCACTTATCGTTCTTCAAGGTAAACCTAAGTTGTATTCCCAATAACACATATGATGAACGAATAATAGTAATATCTTCTTGCGTCATGGGAATGATAGCAGCATCAGCCTCAGTTAAATAAGTTGTGTGCAGAGAGATATACTCTAGCTAACCTCGTTTTGCCTGGTGGTTTGTACGCTACCACTTACTTTTTATTCATCTTTGTCTTGATGATAGCAGTGGTGCTTGACCATTAGTAATAATTACACTTCTGACTTCTCTCACTGATTTTGGGACCAAATTTTGATATCACATGAAGGGAAAGCTACTGGGAGGTTTGTTTCTTATCGGAGCTAGACAGATGTGCTAATACTAAAGGCGTTTTGTGTAAGTTACAGACACTTTTCTGTTATTGGTAAATCATCTTTCGTTTGCGTGAGAAGCTCCGTTTTATTTAGGGAAAATTGTGTTTTATTGATTTCTTGTTGAACAATATCTCTAAATTGTGGTGCATTATTTCATTATTGTGTTCATATTCTTCATATTGCAAAAGAAGGGTTCGCAAGCTAATGAAATTGATTTTAGTACATCAGTGCACTAGAAAGTAGAAGTTCACGCAAATATTATAATAAATCCAATTCAAAGGTTTGTGCTCTATGTTGTCAATTCAATCTGGAAGGAAAGATTAGAGAAAATGTGCAAGGAGTTGATACTAGATAATTAATAATTAATTAACTTCTGTTTGATGATACATGGTACAGGTGTACGATTTCATTTTTACAAGTATATTTGACTACTTCCAGGAACCTAGACGAGATTCTGAGGAGATGGAAGACTTTCTAGTCTACACGTTAACCTATAATGTGGCCACTAAGTTTCCTGCGTCGAACGATGACTTCAAACAACTCTTGGGACTTGATCCAGCTACTTCGCAGAAGTCGACGTACGTCAAAATCCCAGATCTGTTTGTGATTGGTCTTCAGGAAGTGAAATCGCAACCACAGAATATGGTGTGGGATACTCTCTTTGATGATCCATGGACTGCGAAAATTCGGGAAACCCTTGCTCCCTTTGGGTTCGTCAAAATCCAAACTTTAAGGATGCAAGGACTTGTGACGAATTTATTCTTGAAGAGAAGTCATCTCACATTCCTTCGTGACATCGAAACGCTCTGGACAAGACGAGGATTCGGAGGAATGTGGGGAAACAAAGGTGCAGTTTCCATTCGAATGGGAATCCACGGGTGCTCAATGTGCTTCGTCAACTGCCATTTAACTCCCCACGACCATCTTTTACAAGACAGGATAAACGACTATCAAGAAATTTTAACTGGACAAATCTTTTCTAATAAGGAAACGTCTAACATTCTATTCCACGACTATGTCTTTTGGTTAGGAGACTTAAACTTCAGACTGTGTGGAAGTTCATCCGCGCAATACATAACTGAGGCAGTTTCTAAGGGCCGATGTTCAGAATTGCTCAAAGATGATGAACTTTCGATTGTTCGCCAGAGTGGACACGCGTTTTCGGAGTTGCAAGAGCTCCCTATTAATTTTCCTCCAACGTACAAGTTTGAATCAGGACTGGATAGCTACGATCAGAAACGGAGACCCGGATGGACTGACCGCATCCTCTATCAAGTGAATGCCAACGCTTATGACAATGTGAAGCTGAAGATTGACGGACTGAATTACAAGTCGCACATGACCTACCGAGCGAGTGACCACAAGCCAGTGACAGCGTCGTTTACGATTCGAGTTTTCCGACCAACAATAGAAAAGCTCATCGAATTTCCAGTTATTGACCGTTGGTACACTGGAGAGTCGAACAGAGTCTTATACAGAGTTGTACCAACGCTAGACGTGGCCCCGGAAGACTGGGTTGCTGTGTTCAAAGCTGACTTTACTAGTACAGACGAGTACGTTGCTTTTGTCTACGTCGGAGGTGTCGGAGAACCCGTGATTGAAGATAACGAAGATTCAAGCGAAGGATTTCAAACTATCAACCGTCCTGGAGAGTTTTCTGTCGCATTTCCTGAAAATAGTGTCAATTTTGATGGCTCCTACGTACTTCTTTACTTTTCCCAAGCGTCCAAGTCCATTTACGGGATGAGTAATACATTTGAATCTGTAACGAGGGCACAACCAGCTTTACAAGAGTAGGCACTCTTACGAGTGAAAAACTAGATCGCCCAGTAGACATACAAAATTATTGTAAAACGCAGTGCAATTACAGAATATGCCTTCTAAAGTAAAACAACAGTATATAAGTGAAACTATCCACAAACCGAATGATATTACATGGATGCTCGAATTTCTTTCTATGTTTATTCAATTTTAACTTTAAATGAACTAATATTACTACTTTCGTTTGTTCCTATTAGGTTATTCTCAAATAAGCGTGTACAAAAACTGTATCGGATGTCAGCTACTTACATACCTAACCATATTTTTGTTTTAAAGATTAAGTGAGAGTATCTTGTGCTTGACTTTTTAAACTATATTCATCTTTTATCACAATTCCATCTCAATCTCAATTACAATTCTAACAGGGCATTTTTCTGAGAAATACGATGACAGCTTTCGAATGTTTTACAATCAACCTTCTGTCTTTCTATATTGTACTATTAAACTTTAATTCATATATTATTTGAAAATTTTTGGTGCTCTCATAAAAGTCGACGCCAAAATTTCAAACTATCAAAGTTATTTTAAGTTATGAAATATTTGTCATGTAGAGGAATTTTAGCTACAAAATGTTGTAGGCAATAAAATTGTAACAATAATGAGCAAATGTGTTTAATAACGCTGAAATTCGTAGTAATTGCTGCTACTAAATCTAGATATTTGTAATTGTAAAATAAATACTTTCCAGTTCAATAATTTCATGAATTCATGTAATACATTTTGTTTCCTGCATTCCCATACATTGCCCTTGATCCCTGAAGAGGATGTTGATGTTAGCGATGAAAATATTATTTTCATGCGAAAAACATTATTTGCTAGCTTAACTAAGACCACAGAAATGACAGTGAAATGAAGCCCTAATGGAGCGTATACCGTGTCATACTGCAGGACAGATGCGTTAGAACTCACAGAGATTAACAAATGTAAATTGAGTGTAATTACGAGGAAACTATATCAAGTAGAGTACGTGCCATCTACGCTCCCCTTGAGACACAAAGCCCACGTCTGGGAATGTCTAAACACAAAACTCTAAACTGTAACTTTCCAATCTCAGAATCCACTGCAGTTCTCACGATTCCTCTACACTAATAATATTTCATTTTTTCATTCATTTACTTACAACTAAACAGACACGGCTGGATGGGTTAGAGAAAGTTACGCAAGTAACAAAATAAGTTTACTTTACTTTTTAAAAAAATGTTGAGTGCAGTTGTGTCACGCTGGGCGAGCTCTCCTGCACTCTTATTAACTTGAGTTGTATTATTTCACTAAATAAAAATTCAAGATTGAATATTGAATCACAAAATGTCCTTCCATCTTCTAAGCTGAAGTTTAAAATTGTGTCTAAAATCCTATATTCTATTTGTCTCAAGCTTTCTTCTGTATCAACTAATAGTTCAACCTTCAACCATTCAACGTGTTTCCTATTATTATTTAATTCTATGACCTTTAGTGAAACGTGATTAAATACAGTTGACACATTGTGTTAATTTTAAGGAGGTTAGAAGGTCATCTTTCGTGATTTTAAATTTAAAACATCAGTTGCTCTTGTCTGCCAACAATATTTAATAACATATTAAAATATAAATACAAATGTTCACGTATTTATAGTGAAATATTCACCAGGGAATCGACAGTTCGATCTTGATCGATATCCATTCTTATTTTTCATTTCCGAGGACAATGCAAATTGTTTTTGTCTAAAATTCGATTACATAACCAAATGCTTCAATGGGGATGTTATTCTCAAAATTGTGGGCCTTGTTTGGCAATGAGGGTGAGTGGATTTTCTTTTTGGTTTTGTTCAGATATGTCATATAGGATATATGGAATGGGGAATTCGGGGATGCAACTTAATTAATTGATGTTTGTGTTGCAGAGCACAAAATAGTGATTCTGGGACTGGACAATGCGGGGAAAACGACGATTCTGTATCAGTTCTTGATGAACGAAGTGGTACAGACGAGTCCAACAATCGGGTCAAATGTTGAGGAGGTCACTTGGAAGAACATCCACTTTATTATGTGGGATCTTGGGGGCCAACAGAGTCTTAGACAATCTTGGTCTACTTATTTCACTAACACTGAGGTACTTACCCAAAGAATGCAGTAGCACTGGTTTTGAAAATCGGAGTACAATTTAATGGAATTTGTGGTCTTTCAGTTTGTGATTCTTGTGGTTGACTCAACCGACTCGGAGAGGTTGACTTTGGTTAAGGCTGAACTAGAGAGACTTATCGCTCATGAAGATTTAAATAATGCTGCATTTTTAATTTATGCTAATAAGCAAGATGTCAAAGGTTCCCTAAGTCCTGCCATCATATCGAGAGAGTAAGTTAACTCGCTGTTAGAAGAAGGTGTACTCAAATTGCATGAACTATATAATTAATATTATAATATGTGTGTTGCCTTTACAGATTAAATCTAACGTCTCTGAGAAAACAGCGGTGGCAGATCCAACCGTGTTGTGCTTTAACTGGAGAAGGGCTGTATCAAGGACTGGAGTGGATCGTGTCGCTAATTAAGAAATGATACTTTTATACGTGATCATTTTTCTCGGATGTACAAATTCTGTCTAATATTCCCGTCAATTATTATACGACGAAATATAATAATGCAAAACCCATCCCTTTGATTATTTAATTGTTCATTTATTTCGGGATTTCTGTTCGAAGTTTGAGGATTGCGCTTCAAAGAAGGGCCACGGAACCAAGAGGGAGGAAATGTCACTATGCAACGTTACATTGGTCTGGTGGAATATTAATAGCTAGAACTATTTTTGTGTATGTATTTGTCATTCGGAGGTGAGAAAGTCGTGCGTGTACTCGAGAATCGAATTAATCGTCCATCAAAATGGCGTTGAGTCTTCCATTCTCGTTAGTGAAGTATGGAAGACCAGAGAATGTCAGGGCAGGAGGATTGGCTGTTCGTGGAAAGGAGAAAGGGGTAGCGAATTATTCGAAATCGAAATAATCATATAAACAGACTGATGGTACGGTATGATGATTCTCACAGGCCTTTGATCAACCTTCTGGCATGGGATGTGGAGGAATAACAGATCCAGTTCTGCTGGAACTCATGCAGCATGCCTGCAAGGAAGCTGCGTTAAGTCAGATGGATAAGGAACAAATTTTGGATGCTATTGTTCCACCTAGGGAGTGGGAGGAGGATGGAAAGCTGTTTAAGCAATTGGTAATAATGGTGGCAGCAAAAGTAGCATTTAGAAATAAATAGTTGCACCACGAGTTTGTTATAATAAATCATTACTTTTGTCTTATGGAAATCTTCAGATTTCGAAAGCTCCGGCTACAAGAGAGGACGTTTCAGATTTGAGCAAGAAATTGAATGAGCAGCTTATTCTTCGTCAAGCACGACCGGATGGTCTGTGTGCTATTCGAAGAGAACTAGCAGACCAATGCTTTGGTACGGAAGTGTTCGATATTTGATTTGTGCTACCAGAAAATTTTCTGATAATATCTAAATGGCAGATGAGCTTATCCGCCAAACGACTATCAGTCAGCCCGAGCGAGGGTTATTGTTGCTTCGAGTGCGAGATGAGCTCCGCATGACGCTGAGTGCCTATCAAGACCTTTTCGTGAGCGCAAGAGATTACGATTCTAGGAAGACTGTGGCTCTTGAGACAATGGACGCGACCGTTGATTTGGAGTTGAAGCTCAAGGAACAATCAAAAGTGGTAGAAGAGATACAGGACGGAAGAGATGCGTTACAGACTCTTCTGGATGAATCAGAACAAATTCTCAAGGAACGAAGGGAGTCTGCTTACAAGCGTCATCACGAGCAATTTCAGCTTTTCAAGAGAGTCAACAACGCTCTAAAAGTGAGAAGTTGCAAATGAATGCTTTATTATTTTGATCGTTTTTTATAACTGTTGTAAGCTGTCAACTGATACTGTTGATCGATTTCTAGCAACAAATTGACGCGATGATGGATCCTGAGAATAACATAGATCCTGTCATTGAGGCTTATCAAGGGGTCAAATCTAAAGAACCTCGTACTGCAAGGCGCCGTCGACCTGGTTGTGATGATCCACCCAAAGTCTAACATTAAATTACATAAGTCAGAACTGTTACTTAATTAAAATCCTGGCACTATTAATACTATTAAATCTCAAACGAGTTTTTAAATAACAAAATTAGTTGCTAAAAAGCATGAAATATCCAGTAATATCTGCAACACTTCTATGTCTTCCGTGAAAGTGAAAAGACGTCTGTGCTAAATCAGTTCGGCTTTTTGGGTTATTCCTGATTATCGTATTAAAGTGTTATTGCACTTCTGTAACTTCAGCTTATGGTGGTATCTTCAGGGGTTGAAGGTTGTTGATATGATTGTGCGAAGTACAAGGCATGAAAGATCTTGACATCAATGTAATCGTGTTAAGCCTCATCCATCAAATTTATTGCCAGCATCTCTAGATCCATGAGTGAATCAGTTCGTCTTGAACCGGAGAAGCTTACCAGCACTGGCAAGCACGATTTCACGATACATTCTTCTGATTAAAATATTTATTATTTGAAAAGTCCATAATTCAACACCGAAAGTCTCTGGAAAGTTTCCAACACAAAAACATGAAATTTCTTACCTCTATTGCTATTTGCCTTGCAATGACTGCATTTCTTCCAGGGAAATGTAATTCCCGGATTGAAAAACGAAGTCTGTAAGTTTAATGATTAGCTAAACTAAATAGATACTTTGAGGAACAAAACCAGATCAAGAGTCATATTAAATCTCGAATTTCAGATTCGGTCTTAGTAAACCAACAGATGTTTTAACACCTGTCACTTTACAAGATTTCAAAGGTCTCACGGAGCAGGTACAATTTACAGTTGCAGGAAATAACGCAAACTTTTATGACTTATAATAATTTTGAATTGAATTTAAGATTAAAGGACTAAATACTCTGACTTCAAGGCTAGAAAAAGCTTTAGCAGCAGAAAAAGAAGCTAGAGCGTCTCTGCAAAACTTTTTTGAGACTGCCAAAGAGAAGGTGATTGTCAGACTAATTGAAAAATCAATATTGCATGAAACTGTTCCAAAACTAAATCAATAATCATTGTTTTTTTAGTTTAGTGAATTAGAAAACACAAGTGAGTTTAATATAATTACCTATCAATGCCACGTACTATATTATGCAAAGTCTGAGTACAAAAATTGCATTTTTAATTGTATAGTAAATCCTGACAAAGGCAGCTACTGGGCAGAATCAAGTAAGAATTCATAATTTTCTAGAGTCAAGAGTGTTAACGTGCACGCATGAAGTAATATTCTATCTAACCTTAGCGAGCTGTGGAGGAATCTTGATCGGCCAGACGGGTAAAATTAGATATGAAGCAATCAGCAACGAGGGAAAGGTAGAGAAATGTGTTTGGACAATTCGATCAAACTTGAGGTCAAAGGTTCGAGTGAAATACATCGAACAATCAGAACAAGTTTTGAAATCAATTTATGTTACCGAAATCAAGGATTTGGATACAAATAAACCATCAACAACTCGGTAATTATGAATATTACTAGCTTAAGTTTTTGACCATGCAATCTTAAGTATAGGTTTTTATTACACAGGCTGAATTCCACATCAGCTATGTTCGAAGGACCTTTGATAATAATTACATTTATCCCTTCTGGTCAAGATTATATGTATTCTATTTCCATTGAGTATGAAGGGCTAGGAAAAAATGTGAACAAAGACGTTTTCTATCGGCACTACCATTTCGACGAAATGACATCTTCGTTAAACCAGCAGAACATTTCCTCATCTGATCGGGATTCCAAGAAGAGCAAAGTTATTAGTACATTCGTGGTTAATCCCATTTATAAGGATATCGCTGACTTAAATGTGAAGCTAAACGGTGAAATAGCTTGTTCTGCTACGTCCTCACTTAAATTCTACGAGAATATCATTGAACCCATTTCTGCAAGTGAAAGGTAATGCCAATTGATTGCCATACAAATATTAAAATTTGGGTTAAGTATTTAAGCGTTAACTTGTTAAGTACAGTTGCTGCAAAAATGAGGGTCACTGTGAGAGATCTGAATTTACGAATTCGGATGGAATTTTCTTGATCACGGAAACAGGTGGCATAAAATCTTTACCGACTTTCGATTTCCAGTGGAACCTAGGTATATGTTTTTCATACATCAATAAATTATTTAAGTGAAGTATACAAACACATCAATTACACTTCACCGATTAATTACAGACACTGCAGCATCGAATGCATCCTCAGGTATCTTAATTCCTATGCAGAACACTTTGTACAAAGAACTACTAAATGAATGAATTTAACTTTTGCCTTTGAATTAGTGAATACTTGTGGGGGCGTACTTAAAGGCCGAAAAGGAGCTATCGAGTACAAAACCAATGAAACATACTCCAGCAATGAAAGATGTGTTTGGATAATCCAACCAACTGGGAAAGCTGGTGCTCATTTTAGACTCAGGAATACTGGTTTGGAGCCTGTGTATGATGTGCTGACTTTAACTCCGCTGTCACTGTCTGTTTTCTCTGATGAGGAGCCTTCGAGTTATACGTTAGTATTAAGTAATACTTTTATCATGCAATGACTCTTCATATTTACGAGGATTTTGAGAACGGCATAGGTTAACATCTGACTACAAAACGCACACTGTGGAAGGGAACTTCATACTGGTCACATTTTACTCTGACACTTTAACCGAGGGCACAGGATTTACTTTACTTTGGGAAGACGCAGGAAGAAGTCTTACCGAAGAGGAAAAGCGTGTCGAAGTCGTACACAAAACTGACGACGAAGGGTCTTACAAGACTGACGGAAAACTCTCCAGTCCTTTACTTATTGTTGTGAATCCCCACTACTCAGATGGAAGTGGGCTGGATCTAAAGTTGAACAAGATTCAGGCAGATATTAAACCTGACAGTAAACAGGGACTTCAAATTATAGGAAACGACGCAGGCACCTACACAGTTGCCCAAAAGTAAGGAATTGGCTATTAATACAAGCTATTATCATTCCATTAGCTGAGTTTAACTAAAGTTAACTTTAAAACAGGCTTGCTCAAAGTCCTGAGGGAGGATTTCTTCCTGAAGGATTCGAAAACTCACATGGTGTGTTTGCCCTACTGTCCACTATTGAACAAGTTAATGAACTTGATGTGTCATGGAAAAAAGGTTTGTCAAGATTATTACAATAGGACTTGCAGCAATTTTGTAATTTGATGCCTGACATTAGGGCTAAACACGAATACGCAACCAGAGGAGAGTGCTCCCCAAGCAGTGACACAATGTAAGCATTGTATCGAAATCCTGTTCTAAAGTCGTTGGACCAGTTGGCATTCTTAATTTAGTGACTTATTCTTAACTTAAATCACTTGTAGCTGAAGGTTGTGGTGGAATCCTCAAAGGAAATATGGGAAAGATCGAATACAAATTGAATGAGACATATGAGGATCGCGAACGCTGCACGTGGGTAATTGAGTCGAGTGGAAAGTCAAAACTCAGCTTGAAGCTACTTGAAGATGAGTTCGAAAGTTGCTGCGACTTCCTAATAGCAGTTCCGTTGGATCCTACGACAGGATCCCTCTTGGCCAACAAAAGCGTGACGATGTAATGTTTTTATTTTTTTGTCTTGATAATCGTTGTCCAAGTTGTCCTCTAGGATTAATAATAACAGAGAATTCCTGAATTAATTTGCAGAAATCGTGAAAATAAAATCGCCAGCTTTTCCAGCACAGTCGTATTTGTGACATTCTATTCAGACGCTAGTGCCACTGGCAAGGGTTTCAGTGTGGAGTTCACAACAGGAGGAAAGCAAATCGAAAGTCCTGTCAAGTATCGCCACCAACTGATATCTGAAACCTCGGGATCTGTTTCATATCCAAGTGAAAACGAAATAGCTGATCAAGATTCTACAAGCTATGAAATCCTCACTTTCGTTTGGAGTCCTTCTCCAGTTACAAATGACACACTTCTGTCAGTTTTTGAATTATCTGTGTCAGGCTTCGGAATGGACAAAAATTGCAAAGAAGACTCATTGAAGTTGTATGAAACTCCTGTTAACACAGGTTCTACTCCAGAGAGTTATTCTTGCTCAAAAGAAGACCAATCGTGTGTGTGTTCAGAAGAACTTGTGCAGAACAGTTCGATCAGTCTTAACAACAGAGGATTCATAGGGATATTCCGACCAGTAGCTTCACCGAATGCAAATAAACACTTCAAAATCGACTGGTCTATTAGTAAAGGTAAAAGTTTTCTTTTTTTTAGTATTTAAAAATGAAGCCATCATTATGACTGAAATTTGTAGATGAGCCCCAGCCAGATGAGGAATCAAGTATTGTGAGCCCTGAAGAGAATTCCCAGAGTGGCCGGAGTCTATAACATATTCCGTATTTAGAATTTGATCTTGCTTACTATACAAAAGTTCTAAAAATGAAAGGGTAGTCCACAATAATAAAACTTCAACTTTATCAGGTTTTAAATGATTCTTTTAGACGAAGATGAT
>JAQGAD010000302.1:0-48066 GCA_034696625.1 Isotomurus palustris | reverse complement strand
CTAACGTTCCTGAAGAAGTCGTTAAGTTCTACGTCCGAACGAGAACCCACATAAGAATCAAGTGGATTAACAACACAATTCAAGAAAGTCGCAGGAAGTTTCTTCGTCGAAACCGCAAGCACATTTTGTCGTCCGTGCCTGCAGAAGAAAATTCGTCTTATGCAGAAGTAGATGAGGATTGAATCCATTGTTTGTCGTAAAATCATGTAAGTTGAACTTTCGTAGTGTTGTTTTTCATATTGAGTAGTTATAAATTGAAGGTAATTAATTTTTACTTTTGCTGCAGTATTCAGAAACTCAGAAGCTCGTCCCATTATTCTGGAGTCAAGCTCGCCCAAGTTCAGATTGCGTCGAACCTATCCCAAACTGTTGTATAATATTATTTATAAAATTTTATATCCATTCCCAACATTCCGTTTAAGTATAATACAAGGGAGTGTGTGTGTGTGTGTGTGTGTGTGTGTGTGTGTGTGTGTGTGTGTGTGTGTGAGATAGAAAACGGGATTTCAGAGTGTAAGTTTTGTTTATTCCGAGCGAACTACTTCCAACTTCTCAGACTGTGTAGTCTGAGTGAAGCAGGTGAATTACAGGATAGCATATATACATGTAAACCCAACTAGAAGTACAAGTTGACTCGCATCTTTGCCCTGAACAACTCCTTATTCTCATGATATGATACTCTTGATTTTGATATGAAAAACAGCAATTTCAGAGAAACTCCGATAGTAAACACACATTAGTTTTACATATTACGCAGCTGGTTCAATATTTGGGCTTTCAAGTAGGTAGAAGCAACTTTTTACCTGCGGTATTAGCAATTCTTTAGTTCAATTACTGATGGCAAATAATGGTGCATATCCACACATATTATGTGTGTATGCATATAGAACAAGTAATGATATATATATATATATTACTAATACTAGATCTGCTCCGAAGAGACCAAAGAATTGTTTCATTGTTAATTGTTTCTTTCGATCGAATGCAATCACTAGATATGAGAGAGGCTAATTCACCAAAAGAAAATTATACTTTTTCTCATCTTCCAAAATTGCAGAGGCAAAGTAATAAGTCTAAATGAGATTTGTTTATTACACTTTTAGCTTATTACGCTCCTTGGCTACGAATTACATCCTTGGAAGATATTACATATATGTGACGTGGTCTGCAAATGGGTATATATAGTTTAAGATGAGTTTAGTCTACAATGTATCTTGTACATAGTATATTTAGTGTCCAAAAGTCTTGTTAGCTCTCGTACTCTTCTTTTTCACCCAAGTCTCTAATACCTAAATACCTACAACATTAATGTGGAAGCTTAAGTGGTGAACAGATGCGTGAAATCTAAATAGGTTCAAGTAAATTACCCAGATTAAACTGAAGATACCCCAAAAGGAGGTATTGAAGCAGGAAAAGGATCGCGAGTTGTTTGCAATAGTTCGGACTTTGGAAACTCTTTTTTAGCTTTACACATTGTGTGTAGTTACTTCTGCAGTATAGATGTTCCATTTTTCATCTACTTCCGTATTATGGTTTATGAAACAGAAAAAAATTACTTACTGATGTGAATACATATTATCAGCTTGATGGAAAGACTTCCACATCACACAAAGTTGCAATTGCACTTTTTGTACTGACTCAATAAATCTAATAGAGTGAATGTATTCCAACTTCCAACATTTCCAACTGACTTTGCTACACTTCTACTTGAAGTATAAAACATAAAAGTAAAATTATTTGAAATGAAGTTTGAATTTAAGGCCTCGTAAAGATTCATGTTATCAAAATTAATTACAGTACTTTAAATGTTTCATCTTTTTTCTATAAAGAAAGTAAAAAAAGTGTTTTTCAACTCGTGTGAAGATTCATTGTTGCATGATAATATTTCTTTAAGTAAACTTTATTACGAGATACACGTTTTTTACTTACTTTTACGGATACAATGTAATAATATATATAGAGAATTAAAAATATAACATTCTTCTAGCTCTTTAGTACAAACAGGTATTTTTGTTTGACCCTTGTTGACTTGTTTTTACCAAGTCGTCATACACCACAACATTATTTCGCGTTGTAGTCTAACGCACAATAATTAATGGGTTTGTTTTTAAACTCCACGCGAGCTGCTTATGGTACGAATTGCTTGCTTACAATTTTGCTGTTTTCTTTTGCAAATTCCCGTCATAACTAAAAAGGTAAAAAAGGGCCAGTCGCAGTACGCAAACTCTGGGCAAACAATAAATTCCTGTTTACTTGTTGTTTTCAAGAAGAAGAACGTTCTATAAGTAGAGCCCGCATCGTATTAATCACACGGACAATGTGAATGACAATTAGTACTCCCTGTGATAATAATGGTATCTCTTATTAAACTCCCTAAGGAAGGATGTTTACCTGACAGAATTTATCTGCAGAAATACCTGTTCAACAGCATCTTAACTCAAGTGATAATACACACACAACACTTGAGACTTGAGACATTCAAATTAAATTGTAAACAAATTGCATATAAACTTTACACACACACAGGGAGAGAGATGAGTCGGCTCATCGCTTCTCTACGAATATCCTAATATAATAAGAATCTACATTCTAGTCCAAATTCTTGTGTGTCATGCATCTGTATGCACACAGGAACATTAAAAGATGGTGCGAGTCTCTTAAGATTAAGAATAAGATGATGATCTCTGAGAAACTACAAGTAGACCTGCAGGTGAGCAGAAAGAAGGCAGATCTGTAGAGAGAATTTTTACACTGCATTCATGCTAACTGCTGTGGCGGCTACCTCATTCTCATGGCATTATTTTCATGTTACCAATCATATATCAAGTTCATGAGAACATCTCACAGAGTTCCTAATTCAAAGAGAGGTACCTATTGCAAAACAACCATTAGACTTGACCATTACGCAGATTTTAAATCAAACGACCGGACTGCTTCTTTGCCTTCCTGCGCTGCATCACAGAAAAGCCCAAGATCAACAGTAAATACTTCATAGCCAATAACGCAGTACAAATTATAGTGTTTCTGGTTTCTGCGATTCAGGAGTTTTACTCACTATAATATCAATTTATCGTTATTTATTTTGTGGGCTTAATGGGAGCTTTGTAATGTGTACGATCCTTTAATTACTTGACCTGATCTGATCTGATGATGAGGTAGGGCATATTTAGCTGAAAGCCATTTCTACCTACAGCTGAATTTCTATCGTGCGAAGTAACGTGCTGAATTTCAAGTAATGAATAAGGTGTAAACTTCAATATAACATATTAAATATTTTTAGCCCGATGGGATGGATGATCATGCGATGATGCGATGCGAGACTGTGTAGACTTTTCGATAAAAATCTCATCATTAAATTACTCTGCTGATGCAAGAGGATTGGTGAGAAGGGAAATATGCGTAGATAGTAATTTAGTCACCGAGGAATTCCTGAGTCAAGTTGCGAGAAGAAGGCAACAACAACAGAAGAAGAAGAAGAAGATGCAACAACTGCAGATTGTATTGTGGAGAGTCGCAGCAGCCCAGACACTCCCACACGTAGGGAAGGAGATGTTTATAATGTTTAACCAAATTCACCACACTGCGAAAGAGAATGAAGCCGAGATGCCAACTAGTTTCTTCCTGTTGCGATACAATCAGGTTTTAAAGTAGATTTTACTGATCGTTTCCTATTCTGTCTTTAAATCTGATGAAGAAACGCATTGCCCTTTGATTTGTGAGGTATAAAGTATAAACATACGCACATTCCTTGTTCAACTGTCCACGAGAAAGTCTCTCCTCCAACTCTTCCACACACAATATATATTTATTACTCGCAACCATTGATGACGACATTTAAAGTGGGAAACCCGAGCTGACCTCGCAAGCACAAAAGAACTAAATGATCTGATCAAGAAGTCTCAAGTTATCCATGTTGTCTCGCAGTGCAATGTGTGTGCGTTTATCAGAAGTTATCATAAAGAAGATCTGGTTTGATTCTCTGTGTAGTGGCACATTTATTTATTCTCTAACCATCTGTATACTAACAAACTAACAACTAACCATCTTCTGGCTAATTAAATATTACTCGTGTAAATCTTTACCCATAGCGTATTATCATCATATTATCATATAGTCAAAGACACTTCCTTTAAAACCTGCAGCGACGACGACGATATATGCACAATGAATAAAAATTTTAGTGCACCACTTATTGAGATTTCCCACTGACAAACCAAAAGACCATCGAAACTCGAAGACATTACCATTTAACACCGTATGATATCGATGTGCGTGATCTGCAGTGTTTCTAACTTCTAACAGGTTCACTTTATTAAATTAATAACCTACATGTTGACCCAAAACGAACATGAATGAAGTCTGGGTTTCATCCAACTTTGGTTTTGATCCTACGCATGTCGTTGCTCGCCGTAGTTTGTAGCAAAAGGGAAAAGGTGCCAATTCACTTCAAGCTTGCAGAGGATTCTCAATGAAATGTCTTTGAATACTTGACCACATCTGAAGCCATATTAAACGATGATAATTAATGTCTTGAATTAAAATGTTTTTATTTAGACGTGTATTTAGGACTGAGCTACAGTTGACAGTGTCAGTTACAGCATCATGAGAAGGAAGACACTTATTCATAATTTTGTGTTGGGGAGAGATGGCACTAAAATAATTTGTGGATTTGATTGATACCTAAGAGAGAGAGTCTGAGTGATGAGAGCTTGCGAGTCCACAGGGAAGCTTATAAATAAATGGATCATAATAAGGGATCGTTATAGATTGAAATGGAAAGATGATAAAGAAGAACTAACTAAGCTCCCTTAGAAGTCATCCTTAGACAAACAGAGACAACGACCTCATACTGTCACTCCTTGTCATGAAGATCCACCGACTCGTCATAAATAAATCCTTTCTTTGATCATCTCAAATGGCCTGTCATATTGTGCTATTAGTATTACTCTTCTCTCAGTCTGCCCTCCGGGGAATTCTTTTTGCTCTCCACACACACACACACACACACACACCAAATCTATTCATCAACAACACGACCAATTATATCTTTTTGCTTCATACAAAAACCTTAAGATTTTAAAGACTTATTGCACAATGATTTAGAACGGTACTATGTGTTCAGTGTTCAGAGACTCACAATAAAGCATGAGAGACTTCTTCACAAACATTCTTTTCAAAGTGATCTCTCCTCACACACAACCTCCTACAATCTACAACACACCATTAGCTTGAAACTCATCATCAAAACCTTCTAATAGAAATAATGGATGAAAGTCACAAAAACTCTGAAAAATTAGTTAACATGTCTACCTTCAATGAACACAGGATAATTATCATCCATTGTAAATTTCTAATCGATTTATCTCCGCTTTTTCCTCAATTGAGTTACTCATCTTCTTTATCACAATAAGTTTCATGGTGTAATGTCTTTCAATTACTCTCGCACCGTCAGACTCTCATCTTTTAGTTGCAACACATAAACTAAACGTTCTTTCAAAATTAACAGCCCCATACAACATAAAACACCACGTCTTCCACCGTCTTTCCTCATAATCATATTCTTCAAAATTCAAAATTCAAACGCTATTTGGTGCGTGCGGTGCGTGTAACTTTTATTATACTTTTGGAATTCACCCATTAAGAACTATCCAAGTAAATTGGAACATGGAACAACCCAGTCTTTTTATTTTGATGGCCAGGCTTACACGCATACGATTGGGAAGCAATTTGAGGAGAAAAGAACCAATATAAATTTTTCTGGTGATTTCGCATGATTTCGTGTATTTTTTTAAAAACAGCAGTTTTGATAATCTGAGCTGGGACGACCGAATCGCGCGATGACTGTCGATCACAATCATAAAAGATTGGACTAAGATTTAAATTTAATTAAATACACGCGGAAGCCTGAGCCAAGATTTGAAATTTTGGTCCCTAGGTGAGAAGGTAAGACTTTCTTAGTAAGTGTCTATTATTGTTTTGGTGAATTTGTGTATGATTGTTATTTGGCTTGACCATAATAACAAACTAATATCATAATTTCATAATTTATTCGTGTGTGGATCTGGGCATTGACCCTCCTTTAACTGTCTCTAACTCACATGGGTCCAAAACTGAGGCTCTTACATTGAACATCATCATCAACACACGATTACTCACTCGCTCAGGAGAGAGAACACATTTTGGAGACCAAGTTCAATTAACTAGCCTTTAAACAACGTCAGCCAAACTACAATTCAAGCAACTTTTTGTAGATGAATGGGCAGAGAGCTACAATCTTATTTTATGCATCTTGGCCACGAATGAACCACCACCATCACAATCACCACCACCACTACCTTAATTCCTCAATCCCCAAAGTATTTACTACTTTTGATGATTGCACTGCCTCTTCGTACAACTACGTCTACGTGATACGATTAACAGAAAAAGGAAGCAAAAGGATTGCAATTAATTTAACAGTTCCACCAAACATTCATTGCATGTTAAGTCTATTCATGTCAAATCTTCGAATATCATAATAGTACACGTAATAATAGTATGTATATTATATTATGCACTTCTCCTACCTCTTCACTATCACAAGTCCTAGTAGTCTCTCATCCATCATCAGCTCTTCTATAACGTTGATATTATTCTGAGTATATAAGCTCAACTTAAGGCTTCTGCAGGAGGTGACCACTTGGACTTCGACCTAAGTGGTTTCTGCACCACATAATAACAATATCCAACGGGGCTCTCCTTTTTCTTCTTCTTCTCCTTCGTTAATCTAAGTTTGCATGAAATCCGAGCGACAGAAATTCTCATCCTGCATAATAACACAATTGTTTCTTATTCAGTAACAATAATTCAGGGAAATAGATTATTAAGTTGAACGGAGACTGCGAATAAGTTCGGACGGTACTCAGCACCACTCTCATCTTCTGTGTGGGTTATCGTGCAAAAGTAACCCCAAATTCATAACATTATTCATTATAATGATAATATTAATGACGATAATTGGGCTGAGAGAATCAAGTTCAGCACACCATCCTGTTCCCTCTTCCTTCTCATAATCCTTGTGAAGGCATTTTTGCATCCCTCATGTCAAAAGGTTTCGTACTTTTCCTAGTGGGTATTTTTAATTGCAACTGAATTTTTAACAAACACACATTCATTCTTCGTGGAAGTAAAAATGTTTCCACTTTAAGGGAGTCCTGGGAACCTCATCTTTAAGTACAGGTTTCAATCTGATGTGTGCAACATGAACACGAAGGTGTGATAGAAGTAATAATAATAATGTTACAAGCATTAAGTAGGTAGTATCCTTCTTCTTCATACGATTACATTACGATCAAGCCATACAACCACACTGACCAGTGAGAACACTCATATTAGAATTCCATTTAAACCTCACACAGGCGGAAGTACGTAGAGAATTGATAATTGTACGCGATTGTTTTCGCCAACAAAGGTGAACTGATGGTCAAACCAAGTGGCACCCTAACAATTGACACACAATAACATTATTTGTTGTTGCGCTTCTTCTCCCTTGAAATGAACAAAATTTACATGTTTTTAAAAAAAAACTAACGATGATATTTGTGAAGACAACACTCAATTTTTCCTAATTCTGTCATTAATTATACTACATGCGTAAGATGCAGCCACTGAAATCTGACTTGCAGTTCACAAACAAAATTTTCCTAATGAGATACAACAGGCAAAGTACTTTTTGTTCTTACACTAAATTTGGAAGCTGACCAATCGGCCAATTTACAGTTTCAAGTCATTTTTGACAATCTGTTTGAATCGAAACATTCTGTATTTTAATTTAACTTAAACCCTTAATCAAATCTTGGCCAATATAAACCTAATTGAAGCTTCTACGTGAAGCAATAAAATCAATAAAACTGTACACTTATCTCCGTGTGTGGTTTAAAGCCATATGATACGTCTAATCGGTAACAATGACACATAATTCAGGTTTATAAATTATTCCAAATTGAAAATAATTATACAGGTGCTGGTAAAATTACTCCCACTTTAAGCAACCCGGTGGTGTTTTTGAAGTGCTTCAATATTACACAATACTGCAATCATTTACACAAAAATATTCCGACTTTTCTAAAAACGCAAAGATTTTAAATTAAAATGTTGCATGTTAAAAATAACCCATCGCGCATACTTATCACTGCGTGAAAGAATAAACAGAGATTGGAATGACGATGGAGTGTGTCAATTTAATTTCAAAATTTCAATGGTTTTGAACTTTGTATAGGAATTATTACTTAAACTATCTTCATTGAAACCAAATCATCCGTTTGTAGCATAAATTTATAAATTTCCTAAAGTATGAAACGCGGAGGGATAACGAATAATAATTTAATAAAATAATAATGTATTGCTGCAGTGGCGACGGTCAGTCTGAAACGCTCAAGGGACATGTAGAGATAATTGTGTTGAAGGGAATTGCCCAAGTTGCGCTGTTTACATTTTTACACGTTCAGATTTGGTTGTGTGCGAAAAATTTGGCTAGAAGCTGCAGTCTTGTTTCTTGTAACAAATTAATGGACATCCAAAAGGCGTTTACTGGTCAGTTGTAAGAGTGAGGAAAAAGCGCGGAAAGAGTATTGGCCAAGAGTTGTGTGGATTATAAGACTCGCATATTCAGATCTTTGGGGTAATTACTCGCGGACTTACAAGATATTAAATTGGATGAACTGTAATCAAAATTCGAAGCGGGTGATACTTTAGAATCTCTTGCATTTGTTACGTTTTGAGTTTTGAGTATGTCCTGCTGCTTGAGTGGCAACTAAGAAGAAACAATAAATTATGGGTTTTGAGCACATGGGAACTCAAAATCTGACGCAGTGGGTAATTAAAATCTTTGTGAAATTTGCGCCTCGGAATAAACTCGGCTATATTACACATCATCCAACTTAAATTCTAAGCCCCTGAGCTATTCTTTAGCTCGTCGTCTTCGCCTCACTTGAACTAGTCATCATTTTCCTACCATCTCTCCTTCTGCCGCTTCCTTTACTCCGAACTTAAGTACTCACACTTAAGAGAACTCTTTTTTTATTAAACATTAATCCTCAGGTATGACTTTTTGCTCAACCTGACAGTTCTCTAAAATAAGTGATGTTCAGCGTTCTCATTTCTTGCTCTCCATCACAAAATGAGAAATAGCCTTCCTCCTTCCTTCCTCCCTTCCTTCATTCCCTGTGTGTGCTGACAACAGGAATGCGAGATTTATATGCAAGATTGTTTGTTATGTCAACTATTTGGCGACACATCACTTAACTCACCATTTTATTCGAATCTTTCCTTCTCCACACACACACACACTTTCTTAAATTTCCATTCAATAAAAATGCTATTTCATCTTCAGATTCATTTCCTCAGTTTAGATCTCAGATTAACGTGACTAAGATTATGTATGGGGGATGCGGTATATTGACTAACTAAAGACAACATATCAATATCTATCATGCTTATTACTTTTAATTGCTTGGTATGGCTCCTAGTCGAAGAGTAATACGCTGTTGAGTAAAATGTATCCTGCAAAACGTTAATCTCTGCGTAATATGAAGTTTGTGAAAATGAATATGCCAATTATGTGGAAACCAGTTGTTTGAATTCATTCACTTTGTATTTGTTAGGTGCACAAGTTCATAGTACCTTAATTTTCTCCTAAGACTCAGTTTAAGTATTCTCATCTGTCTAACCCCCACACATAAATACAACAGAGCAAATATACAAAACACAAATACTCTCATGAAGTAAAGATTAATGAGGATTTGGTATGTGTCGCGGATTCCCCTGGTACACAAAAGCAGCTTAATTTGCGACACTCATGCAAAACGGGATAATTATCTGCCAACTCTGTACTATCTTGTGATGCTATCTCGTGATGATCATGTTTGAGTCGCATATATTCATTCCCTGTATTGTAATCTTCAGACGACCAAGAACAATAAAATCAAGTTGAAACAGCAAAGGACGGGCAAAGCAACAACCCCGAATATATCCACTCTCAAACTCTCAATAGATTACGGTACCAGGACACACAGGAGAAGGAGGACAAAAGAGAAAAAACCCTTTTTCACAGATTTTTACTTGGGAATATTTGGCTATTCAGTCTGCCGTAGCAGCATATTGCATAATGTGACATCACCAAACACAATGAATGAGAGAGAGGTGCCTTTTGGCCTTTATTGGTTTCTGAACAATGCAGAGGCTGGAGAGTAAAACTGGGAACTGGGAGATAAGGAAGACGAAGAAGAAGAAGGGTTCTTTTTTCGAAATAGAATGCCACACGGGATGAGATGAGATGTGGAGTGTTTCGCAAGAGCCTTGAACATGCCATTACCCTATCCTTGAGATTTCTTCAAGTGTTCTAAAGTGGATTACACCAACGGGGCCTGTACCGAAGAAGAAGAAGTGACCCTTTTTGTGTGTAACTGCTTCTTACCACGACCTTCAATCCTTTGTACTCATCTCGTAATCATCACCTCATACAAACTGAAGCACTTGCTCCCAAACTCCATTCTTCCTTACTTTACGACTTTGTTCAACAAATCAAGACGTAACCTTTAACTCTTAAACCAAAGGGAGCAATGACTTCAAGACGCAATGAAACCAAACGGATCTCCCATTATTCTTACGTCCTTCAAAAATTATCCTTCTATTTTAAGACTATTCCTTAATTATTACTCCCTCCCGTATTTTTAGAAAACATCAAAAGTATTATTAACTTATTATCGATTTTATTCTTGTTATTCTCACACTGTTACCTCGTTCACGCAGGACATGGGGATGGAGAGAAACAAGAATTTTTAATCTGCCTCAACATCCAATTGTCCAAATCCAACCTGTAATCTCTTTCTTGTAAGTTCTTTCGGTAGTCGACGAAGAGGTTTCTGTGTACGTCAATCGATCCTTAATTCTTCCTACCAGTTTAGTGGATCACAACCAAACAATATTATAAATATTTCTCGCGTATCACCATTTAATTTTGCGTCTTCTTTCGCCTCGCTATGCTATGCATCAATGATCATCATTATAAGTTACAAGTTACAAGCTAGTCGAGTTTATTGTTCTACTACTATTTATATATTCCTCCGGAGGTTCAGAATATCACAATACTCTCTACTCTCTCCGTATTTTATGCTACAGAACTTGAATTCTAGTCCAGTTTTTTTTAACCACAAACATTTTAATTCTACAACTCAGAACCCTGTGTGTGTGTGTGTGTAACTTGTAAAGCGAGATTTTATCACTCACCGTTTCAAGTTTTTAATTCATACGATACAATCAAGGAATCGGTATATTTAATGGGATGCTCACACTATCATACTCTGCATATGTATGTTACGTAATGTCTATTTTTGCTATTTCAACATTTTAACACCTTGAGCTTTAGTATCGTCCTTAGCTTTATGTGGATTTTAATTAATTTACTCTTATTTATAAGAGCAATATAAGTAAATATTATATTGAGGAAAACTGAAGCATTTCTCTCTCCTTGCATCATATTATATTTATTAGTATATTATAGCCGAGTTCATTTTGTTTTCTAAGCTTAATCTGGCCTACATGTGTCTGTCTGCCTGCCTGCCTGCCTGCCTGTGTGTTGTACATAAAATTTGAGCAAAAATCAAGATTGATGATAATTTTGGACAGCGTACCTCTTCAGAGGTTCCCTTTTTTCGAATAATAGGATATCTGTGCTTTACAGCTAGCAGACCTATGAATTCATTTGTTAAGAATAATACGAGGGACACAGATGAGTTAGGTCATCCTTTAAGGGTTGTTTATGACGTTCAAGTCCAAGGTCTCTGACTAACAATCCTTTTCCACATTTCACAAATAGTTTTCCTACATCTACCCATGCACAAAACAAGACTTTCAATCCTTCCAAAAGCGATGTGGAGATCTTTTTGTGTATTATTATTACATGGAACAGAGCAAAAGACCTTCAAGCCCGTTATAATTGTGTGTGCACCACTCACAGGAAAGAAATGACACCAAAACGGATAGATCAAGTAGCAGTCTCTTATTAAGTCCGTAATTCGTGGGAATCTGAACTTTACTTAACCCTTACTCACTTTACACACACACGAGTGAGACGAGTGAGTTATTTTTAGAACAAATTCTTTTGTTGAAAATGCGGAAATGTGATCGCGTAAACAGGTGAATTCAAATAATATTTTTTCTACTTCATGGGAAACTGACCCGATCTTTAATATTCCTTATAAAGATTTGCTTTAAGTAAATCCCAGAATCCCAGTGCCATTTTATATTGACGTGTTTTACCTCCCATCCTACTGACTAATGATACACATCAAACTTCTTAATGTTGCAAGAAACAAACAGCAAGAAACACATTTATCATTTAATTAAAGTAATTGTACTTGAAGTCAGTCAGTGTTGAACTTTTACCCTATAAACTCAAAAGAGATGAATTGGGTGCCCATGATTTCCACCTTTTTTCCGAATTGATTGGTCCTGATATCCCAAATTATGAATCACAGGAGCTTCAACAGGAAAACAGTTAGCGATCGAACGTTACACACATCGGAAAAATACAAGCCGGGTGTTAACCACCAATGTAGGTCAATAGCAGGGTAAGCAACAAATTGTTTGCGCTTTCGAGACTGCTTATTGTTGTAGAAAAAATGGTTGAAAGTCTTCTCATTTGCAGCATGTGTGAAAAAGGGTTGGGATGAGAATTAAGTTAGTTTTGAGGGGAAATAACAGAAAAGACCCCATAGCCTTTTGCATATAATAATGTAAGCTAACGTAACATAAAGAAAACAACGAACTCTCGTACAATAGTTTTCTATGAAGAATCACAAAAGAAAGGCTTCACGAGGAAAAAAAAAAGATGTTCATTTTTCACAATGAATCACAAACCAATAAGCAACAGCCTCCTGGATGAGGTGAGACACTGCAAAGTAAAAAGCATTTTACGCGACAAACATCCCTCCAGCAGATTACCCGAACCCTTTTAATGAATAACAAATTTCACTGGAATTCTTCAAAGTATTATTCCACCGATATGCCAATTCTCTTGTTTCTTCTGTATACAAATTTCTCTCATCCGCTCTCTTCACAAAGTGTCAAAGAGAAAAACAAAAATACACCGGGTGAGAATGATTAAATGATTTCCTAACCACCCTACAATGATAAAGTTCTTCAATTTAATCCCCTTGATTGCGCACATATCAATTTAAAAGTCTCCTGTGCATTCATACAAGTGTAATTCATATTCAACATTTTTGCTTCCAGTAGAAGAATCTCTCCTAGAAGACTGAACACTCGAAGAAAGATTTAAGATTGGCCAATATGTAAAGATAGTATTTTTGACACAACATTAAACTCCCAACTAGATGAGAAGGATATTAGCTTAAAATTGTGTTTAGGGAGAGTATAATATATAATATGGCTTCTACTCATACCTATATACGTAGATTGTTGCTCAACAAGTTGGATCACACAGAGAAGAAGAGTCTAGTGGCAAAGTAGCTGAAGAGTTTCTGTCATTCACAGGCTTCATCACTACCAACCACCAAGCTACTGACTACCACCAAACTAACTAACTACTTACTACTAAACTACTACTACACGTCTCTACTCGTAGACATCTCTCAGAACAACTTACCCCTTCCTCGAGAATATTTTCTCACCCTCATCTCATTCTCAAATCACTTCGTAATACGTACGCACACTTCTGGAACTCGCTTCCCATCACTTCACATCCCTAATAATAAGTCTTCCCTGCTATTCACGTACTTTCATCGGAACTCACCTTGCCCCTGAAGCAATCGCAGTGCTTATCAAATGTAAAAGTGAATTTTAAGTATTTTAACTCTGCATCAAAATCAATCAAAGCCATAGTTCGCCGTCTTTCAGTGATAAACTACTAAATTATTCAAACACTATTTTTAACCTAAATTACGCTAAAGTGTGGATTCTTCTTTGAAATATTATACCAGTTGATTAGTTGGATTTCCAAGAAATGATGTCTACGGTAAGTTTGAATCACTTTTTCCCCTTTCTTGTAAATGATTTAATTCACAAGATATTGGCTCATTTTCTCGCTGCAAGAATCCTCTGAAGTCATACAAAATCTTTTCTGCATGTAAATTGGCCACATGTTCGGAAGCACATTTAGAGCTTCGATTTTTGATAGGCTTGCAAAATAATCTGAGAGAGAGAGAGATGCATGCGAGAACTTATGCGTTAACCATGAATTGTTTACTTTTGTATGAAAATTAAAATTCTTATTCTGTATCCTTTCCCTGCTACTAACTCCCTTTGTAACTTGATAGGCTGGAGGTGTCGTTTAATTCGGAAACTTTATTCCAAACCCCACAGCCCACAGTGCATCTTGTCTTTGAGTAATATTTTATTCTTCGTCACTAAACCTTTCCTCTATAGCATCTATATAAAAGTGTTGGCTATACAGATGAAATTACGTATCACACACACACATACACACACACACATCAACGGGCTATTTATGCGATTTTAGGAGAGATTTGGACACTCGAATGTTAAATATTTTAAGGTCTGAGTGTCAAGTGTGTCCTAGACATCGTAGGATCTGAAATTCAAATGTGACAGAGAACTGAACAAATCTCATTCCCATCATCACATCAACTTTGCGCAACCTTCAAAGACAACCATTTCAAATATAACGCAGTGCAACGAAAATTAATGCATGAGATTAAGGAATGCTGCAAGATCACGCGGATGTACTTTTCAATTCTAATAATTCTAAAGTCATTCGAGATTCTCGATTCCGGGTCGAGATATCGTAAAAATACAAAATACATCTAATCTCATGTTACCCTCAGTAGTTGGTAGTTGACCAAACCAGTGTGTACCTATTTCTTTCACACTTCATTTCTTGGCCACAGATTACATATACGGATCCATTCTGAGTAGTTTACACAACCTCATTGTAAATTTTTCATGAACCCGATGATTTTTATTTTTAAAAAATCTAACCTAAATTGAATCACATTAGGTGGATTTCTACTCAGAAATTCGTGTTTATTAAGTGTGCAAGACTGTCACAGTTCTAGACAATATTATACAAGCGCCTGGTGCGTCTACCCAAGTTTTTATGTTTATATTCCAAAATCTGGACATTACACGATTAGGAATGGTCACACTTATTATATTAATATAAATCCTCATCAACATATTTATCAGTTTTATTATGAACTTCCTTTTCACCTGAACAACCCGTGTAGTATTTATTTGTTCGTGGTGAATTGAGGATGGAATCGATCAAATGTAAAATGACTCGAGAGACTCGCGAGACGACACTACACTACGCGACTATATAGAACGGGTCTCCGAACTGTCTAAACCTCTGCAGAATAACGAAGACGAATTACAAACTTGATCATTCAGAGTTAGCAAGAAAGCATGTATCATCGTCTACATATGTCACACTCGGAATTTTGCATGTAACTAAGTGAGTGAGCTTGATTGACATGAACGAATAAAATCTCAAGCAAGACAGACTCATAGTCAATGAAAGATGGATTTCAAAAGAGCTGTCACAAAAGGGACTTGCAAGAGTGTTTGATTTATTTATGTGGATTCCTCCACATGGGGAATTACAGTTTAGAATGTGCGTTAACATTGTTTTTCTCTTGGAGGTAGGAATAGAATTACCGAGAACCGAGAGGAAAGCATATTATCATTCAGACAAAAAACTGCTGAATTAGTGGACTCGAGAATAGTTTTGCCTGGAGAGCAGTGAACATTTGAGTGTATCAACCCATCCATCTATTTTTTAAGAGAAGATTCACTCTCTCAGGTAATCATAAAGTCCACTCACTTCCCTTCCGTCATTTAATCCTCAAATAATATCCTACCTCCTTACTTATTATATCTCCCACATTCATACTCTTAAATTAGTTTCGATCCCATTTAACAACAAATCATATCATATACTCCAGTCTCTCCTCGATCTCTTCAGCTCTCACCACCACTCATCTTCTGTCTTAAGTCTTTTAAGCGACTTGTCAGAGACAAAGTTCTCAATTTTTTCCTCAAACAAAACCTTCATCTTTTGTCTTGCTTAAATTGTTATTCATTCTCATGTGTGTTATGATTTCATGGAACAGTTCTCCTCAAATTATTTTTGGTGTTGACTATGTACTCTAAACTATTCTGAATATGAACCTTCTCATTCGTCTAGTCAAAAATACACATTACACATGTTGTTCTGAATCGTTTAGTGTCTTTAAACATCTAATCGAATCAAGGTTAACTAAGTACATCCACTCTGAAGTCAGGGATACACATTAAGGTTGAATTTGAAGTCAAGAAATACATCAATATTATTCGTTTATCGGTGATTTGATACATAAGTTATTTTGCAGTTTGATTTATAAGCTACAAAAGAACAGATTTCACGTTAATTTAATAGTCCAAATGAGGAATAGGAACAAAATTGACAAAATATCTGCTGATCAGTTGTGTGTAGACTGTGATGCAACGTATTGTCGGGATGAACTGGTTTGTTCACTACCTTTTATGTGCCATTGGAGTAAAGGACGTAGAAATTTAGAATATACACATTATGTATACCTACTCAATGTGTAGACTCATTGCAAGTACGCAGTACGCACATCATCATCATTTATATATATTAATCTTTCAATATATATAGACGTAATAATAATATGGGAGCAGTTTTGCTTGTGGTTAAATTGAGTTACCTTTGTGCTTCAAGTCGCCTTGATTAAGAGAACAGAGTAACGCACGCAATAAATAATGCTGTTTTTGCTGCGTACACATTCATGAGATATACTTTTAAACTAATAATGGTAAAGTACTCTTTTATCGTTTCAAAGCATATCGAAGAATCTAATTGCAGACGAGAATCTACTTGAGTTCGTGTATATTTACTATTTACCATTTAAGACGAAAACTACTTTTCTGGTTCAGCTGTGCGAAATGAGATTGAAAATAGGAAGAGTAAGTGGAGAGAGTACAATGGTCTTAATCTATTATACGACAACCCAATTACATTCCCAGCATTTTGAAGTAAACACGATGATGATATCTTACGCTACTCGCAAATCATTATCAAACCACCTCAAATTGGCCAGTGAGGATAGAATGATATTATTAAATACAAGAATTACGCAATATATACATTAACCATCTCTGCCGTCGTCTTTTACTTCGAGGAATAAGATAATTGCCACTCGCATAAAGTCAACATCAGAAATCCCTTCATGGAAATTGGCTTGGTACCTCAAACGCGAGAATGTAACAATCTAATGGCAAATTGAATCAACCAGACCCCATCAAGGTGATTTTGGGAAATGAGACGAATTTAATTGGTTCTGAAAAAAGGACTCTACTCTGATCTGATTCATACGAAGGAAGGGCAAAAAGTATTATGCTTATTAAAGGAAGCTGTGAACTGTAGGGTAACATGTTTTGGTGATGATACTTTTCGTAATGTATATTTATACAAGACAATAGAACCACTCACTACACTACACCACACTGCTACACTATAATATACTCCTCTTATTGTTCATGCAACAAGAGGTTGTAAATTTAAGTAAAGAGATCTCTCAAAACTCGTACACTCTCTCGTATATAATATGTGTTTGTTGGAAAGCACTGTGGAGGAATTTGATTTGCCAAATAAGTAAGTACAAAACAAGAAATTGAGTGACGTGAGTCTTTTTTGCTCTCAATAAAATAAAACCTGCATCCATTAGGAATTTTGAGTGAAACTTTGTTTCAGGCTGGGGAGTTGTAATAAGACGTAAGACGTAGCGAGTGAAAAGTAGAGTGTGAGTAGCACTGCAGTCACTAAAAGAGCATGAGAAAATGTTTCACAGATCCATTATAGACCAAAGACCGTACATCTCTCTCTCTCTCTCTCTCTCTGATGATAAGATCATCGGTCTCTATCATCTCTCTTAAAGAACAGCCGTTATTAGCAGTAGCAACAAATTCAAGTCTCCTTTTCTTCCTACATTATCATTCAAAGATGTTTTTAGCATGTGTAATTTTGACTTAATATCATCATGTCTATCTTCAATTTGTACCTTCTTCATCGTTGGCTAGGAGACCGCATCCTTTCTCTCTCTCTCTCTCTCATTCCTTCACTTGCAAAGTTGCAAATCCATTCTATGTCCACTTTAATGTCAGCCTTCTATATTGCTTGCCCAGCTTCGGAGTTGCATTTTTATTGCCACTAATGAAGTCACACACAACTCTCGAGTCTCTTCGTAGAATCTAAATGACGCAGCAGGATGCAGAGTTCCAAATCATTTTGCTTTTAAAATCAATCAATAAAATTAACATGATCCTCCTTTCATCCATTCATGAAGAGTTTAGAGCTTAGATACCGCAAGTGTACTAAAGATCTTAACAAACTGTCACGGGAGGAATCATAATCGCATCTTAATCATTCACCGCAGTCTATATAAAGAGACACACAATTCTTAAACAGAGCTTTATAGGAGGAGAATCCAGTTCAACTCAATTAATTCGGCGAGATACCTTTGTTGTATTGTGTTAATGACTATAAGATGCTATCCTACACAAACAACTACTACACACTCAGCTTATTTTGATCATGACACGGCTCATTTTCGTGTATTCCATTCTCGTCATAATGGCATATAAAATACACACGTCTCATATCTCTAGTAAGGTGGATTGTATTACGAGGAAAGCATGGATGCAGTGTGGTTGTAGGTATATTTGTGAATTTTGGGAGTAAGGAGTTGCTTCTTATTTCTCGTAGTCGTCTGTTATTGCCTACCTGTTGTTGAATTCAACTTGGTCTCGCAGGTATTCGAGTCATTATGCAAAACCTTCACCTCCAACTTGCTAATCTCGATGATGATAGTGGTAGGGAGAAAAACATCCACTTTTATAGTAACCTTTGGGAAGTATATTTGGAAAAGGAGTGTGGTGTGTGTGAGAGGATTTCAGTATTCAGTGAGAAGTTGAACTGACCGTCATCTCTCATTCTGTGAAGTGACGAGAAAGAGAGACGAACAAGTAGATACAAATCTCAGAGGTACCTCTCAGGTGGTTTTGTGCTTAAATTCTGCAACTACAAAACAGACAAAACTACAATTCCCTCAACGCTACAACAGAACTTCGCAAGAAGAAGACGAAGAAGACGAAAAAGAAGAAGTGTTTGCGTGATACACAAATAATACTTCGTACACTTCTAAAGATCATTTAGCTCTTTCTCAGCTCTCAGGGTGCACAAAAGGGAGAACATTTTTTCACGTACACTTCTATTTTTCTACTCACTTTTTACTCATTTTGCTCCTTCCACTTCTCTAAAATACAACTCCGTGTTAATTTTAAACTTAAATACCTAAACACACACACACACACACACACACATCGAGACTATTTCTAAACATTCATCTACTCCTTAAAAGTACTTATCTCATCCCTAAAGTGAGATAGCCAGCAACTAGCAACCCTGTCATTTTTTACTCCAGTTCCTAGCACCCTTCAATGTCTCAATTACTTATGTACTTACACCCGATCAATAAATGAACTTCATTTGTTAATTAAAGACATTTCTGAATTTGTAAGAAATTCTCAGAAATTCACACAACAGTTGAGAAACAAATAAAAAGAATTCCAGTGTGGATAAGTGAGAGTGTACGCAGTGGGTTTCCATCCATCCTCGTGTTGTGTGTGCTTAGAAACTTGGAAAGTGATAGAAAGACACAAAAATTGAACCTTAAAGAAAGCGTGTGCATGTTGCCTTTACGAAGTATCTCTGCTTTCCCTCTGGATTACTAAATGGTGTGGAGAAATTGGTGATCTTGCTACAGGTACTAGCAACTTTTTATTAAAAATAGAAACGCCATTATCATGATATATGACAGGGACAAGGTGTAAGTAGCGAAGAATACAATTGAATCCATTTAAGAAAAAGTCCTGCGGTGGTCAAAGTGGCAGGTTAACCCTGATGCACACTGTGTTGTCTCCACAGGGAGCATTTTGTTTCAAAACTGCCTTGTGTGTTCCCTTTGTACACACCAGAGACTAGAGACGTCGTGTATATTATCATCATTGAAAGATGTCAATTGTTCCTTCACCTGAAACAATTACTTTAGCTAATTTGTCACGTGATGTGTAAGACCGACAATATTATATATTATACCCCGCCGTATTTACAGTAGTAGTTTGATTGACATGCAGAAGTTCACTAAATTCTAGATTTGGATCTTCATCATCAATACACACACGTAAACACCCTTGACATTGGGTTACTTTCTGTGAAAGATGGGTAGTTGTAGTTTGTAGTAAGTTGGGTTTTTACGGCTGGTGAATAATAATCTGTCTATCTATTTCCATAGGTTATATTTTATTGCTTCTTCGTCTTTCTCTGTGTAGACTACTGCATGTTGTAGTATTTCTGGCTTTAGTCAACCGTTTTGTTGAATGCTGATCAGCCCAATCTCACTGCATATACTATACAACAGGTTCCCATTCTCTTCCCATGTTTTAATCATTTAGAACAACCTTTCTTACATCTTGCTTTACACACATACATCAGACACAGCAATTCTTTTTTGCATGCATGCCTAGAATTTGGGGTAAGGGAAGAATAATTAAAGTTGTAGTTCCGTTTCTAAGAACGCAGGAGTTATGTGAGGCAGGCTATAGTGGTTTTATAAAACTTTGTTTCATCAACATGCTAAAGAAGTCTTGTAGAACAGGTAAATTTTGATGATACATAAGGATGCGACTTTTATTGTCTACGGCTTCACGTACTCCGCAATTTATCATGAAAATCCACCTCTTTCAAGTCCACTCCAAAAACCTTCTTCATCATGACTAATAATGTTGTGAGCTTCGTGCTATTAATATTTTCTTACGAAATACTCCATGGAAATGTTCATACCTACATACTCACTCACACATCCTGTTATACAAAAAGGCCTGAAAAATACAAACCATTTCGTCATTTGTGACTGCAAATGTGAAACTACTTTCAGCATTGTTAGAACCTCAGTCGTTTATACTTATGTAGATTTCCTTGATAATGCGAATGCTGAATACTCTATGCTAATAAGATAACAATAATATACGAATATACTAATCCTTGATGAAGACTTTGAGTTTTGAATGTCAAGATACTTTGGAATGAATGAAGAGTGTGTGCACATGTTACCTGAAATAATTCACCTGTTTGCCATCAAGTGTGAGAAAACCAATCCATAAGATTCCACAACAGCATGATTTAGTGATAGTCCTATTAGTCGTCAGCTTAAGGTATTTATACAACATATAAAAGCAGAATCACAGTCATACTCTTATGAGCCAGTACCACTGCCACCAGAAGATAAGTATCACTACCGGTTTGTGAAAATAATTGCTTGCGAATTGGCATAATTAAGCTTCAATCATTTTAGAATTGCAGAAAGGTACTTTATCATATGATAACTTGTTATATATTAACTAATGGCATACTGAACTATTTTAGGGAGGTTCACACGTACAATTTCATGGAGAGAAAATAATGAGTCATTTCTATTTCCCTTGAATTCACCATCAAACGATGATGACGATGATGATGAATTAAGCGATCCATTTCCTTTTATACGTAAATTCATTTGTCCTCATTATGAGAAAAGTGTATTTTGATAATAGACGGCTCATCCACAAGAGCCGATAAATTACCTAAATATTCATTAAAATTCCCTTGGCCAAGTTGTCCCTTCCAGCCATTCCACATGCAACTTTGCTGCTGGAGAGACAAAAAAGCTCGTGGAAAGAAAATAGCTGTGCTGGCTCTAGAGATTTCTATTAAGCTTATTCTCTCGCTCTCTCTATATATACACCTGTATATACCTATGTCATAGCTTGAATAGCTAGGGAATGTGTAGTTTTTAGACACAAAGTAATGTGTCTTCTAAATCTTAGAGGTCATGCACTTGTGGTGTGCAGGCCAGATGCGGTCATTTCTAGAAACAGGTTTCTGCCACAAGTCTTTCTTCGATAATCCACCACCAAATTCTGCTGGTCGTATGAGTATCAATAATAATACACTCTCCCGTGCTCAGCATCCTCGTCGAAGGCTACAAGACTTCCACATGAGACTCCCACGTCCACATCTCATCTACAGCATCTTCATCCTCACTGCTATGCTATTCTGCAGCATCACAAAAGTGATTCATCTCTCGACTTCTAGCCCTAATAATAACCACCCATAAAAATTAGATTAACGCTCACACACACACAAAAGAACATTTTATCAAGGTGAAACTGTGATTCATGATTTGGGATTTCCCAGAATAACTCTTACGTTGGATGGCTGGGAAACTACTGTTGAAATGACTCCACCTGTTGCTCCATCCTTACTCACGGCTTTGCTTTTCAAGGAATCTTTTTCTCTGAGTTGTTCGCAGAGACTCAGTTCGCATTCATCAGCGAAGGTTTCCAACGAAAGAAATCAGATTCGATTATAATAAGCGGAAGGAGTTGTGTGGGCTATGACGAGCATTGCAAATCCCGAACAGAAATGTAGGCGAGTGAAAAACTCCAGGTGAATTTCGGACAGGACAAAACCTATTCTAAGCTGAGATGCAATTGTGTATCACACACAAATATCGATACACGATTAGCTCACAATTGATTTGCGGGAGAGAGAGAGAGAGAGAGAGTGAGTTAAGGCGAAGAATAAAAACGCAACTTTTATAGTGTATTGTTTGTTAGTGAGCTGGTGAGCCTCTCCTAAACGATGTATGACTTAAGTAGTTCCATTATTACGAAACTACTATGAAACTATGAATTAAGAATGTGCCGTGGATGGAGACTGAGTGTGTAAGATACTCCACACTCCACACTGTGTCCATATGCTTGTGAGGTAGGTGACAGAAAACAGGTTTGCTCGTCTGCAGTCCCTGCAGAGTATAAAAAATGCGGAGGAATTCACGATATAAAAATTGCTGAAATTAGAGTCCGGAAACTTGAGCGTGTTGTGATATGAGGTGAGAGTGCAGTAGGGGTTGCCATCATCACACGACAACCTAACTAACTTTGTAATCTCTCAGAAGGTATTACACACACACACACACACATTCATACGTATACAGCAGTACCTTTGACCTTAGAAGCTGGAGTCTCTCAAGAAGTGAAGACTGGACACAATAAAAGTTGCTACAAAAACAAGTCTTTCGGGGGAAGATGGAAATAATAAAGCAGCACATCCACAATCCACAACTCTCTCTCTCTCTCTCTCCTCTATATCTTTCATTATTATTAAAATCATATTATTACTCTCGTCTCTCTCTCTCTCTGCTATATTTATCAGCCACGCTAAACATCCCATCTGTTCTTATGAGAAAATCCCTGCCATTTGTGGAGAAATTTGACAGTGGCGATAATCTAATGGAAGCGAAAAAGTGGTCTGTGCTACTTTTTTTGGACTTTGCGTCATATGCCTCGAATACAATGGTACGCCTATAGTATAGAGTAGCATGCAGGAGGTTCAGCAGAGGTGGTGGAGTTGTCCCACGTGTAAGAAGAAGAAGAAGGCCCACGTATCCTCCTCGTTCATCGTAATGAATTCACCTTAAGCCTAAAAGGGCAATTTGCCTTCTCACGGAGCTCTCATCTTCTTATTCTTCTTCTTATTCTTTTTCTCCGTCTTCTTCTTCTTCTTCGTATTCTCAGGTCGACCTGCCGTCAGACTCAATCCTTCTCTCTTCGCACCTTCACCTCTCTCTCGATCGATCGCTGTCTCTCCCCCTCCTCCCCACTATTCTAAGGTTCTGCCTGTGTTTGTGATTTGCAGGACGAGCTGCCCCCACTCACAAGGTCATCATGAAAAGTAGTGTGGCCTCCAACCCCCTCCACGGACCACACCCACGTGCTACTCCGGTTCTCCGCAGAATTAAAGCCCAGAGCACGGACTGGTCCTCTCCTCACCGGAACTTCTGATCTGTGACTACGAACTGTGCATGGTGGTTGTGTGTGATTGTGATTGAGTGGTCATCGTAAGAGTGTTTGTCCAAGACTTTCACCGGATTCCTGTGATGCCATGATGGTTCTACGACATGCAGGTCCTCCCTCAGCCACCGTCGTCTCCAGCCACGAGGCTCACACCGACGAGGACCGACCTCCGATTCCCATCGACCTCAGCAACAAACACTCCTCGGCCTCGTCGTCCCCCGAAATCCCCCGCCATTTGAAGACTCCGTTCCTCTCGATCATCCCGACGACAATTCGCCCGCTCGCCTCTCCTCGCACCCCTCCCTCCGCCTACAACATCAACAACAACAACAACCTCAGCAACAACAACAACGTGAGCAAGTGCGGCGGGTCTCCCCGATCCGGAGAAAACTCCCCTCGGTGTCTCGAAGGACGGAACAAAAGGAAACACGGGACTTGGAACGAGTCGTCGAGTGAACTGAGGTGGAGTGGCGGAGTTCTGAGTACGGAGGAGAATAACGTCAACTCCTCCCCGGATTCGGGACTTCACCGAGACTCTCCCGGGGAGGATGAGGACGTGGCTTTTGGAAAAGACCCGACTCCTCCTCTCATTCGGAAGCAACCGCAGTCTCTCATCCCTCTCTCCATCATTAAGGCTCGTTACTCACACAAACTGCGAGCGGATGTTGGTGATCCCCACGAGTTGATGAATGAAGAGGATGGAGGAGGACCGGGTTATTCGGGGAGAAGACCGAAAGACCAGGTCCTCACGAAGAGAGCTCGTCTCGAGGAAATGGTCACACACATTAAGTCGTCGAAAGACAGGTCGCGGAGGAATTCGGGGGATGATGACACCTCTTCGGGGGGTCACGATGTGAACTCGAGTGACGAGATTGCGGAAGACGGACCGACGGACTTACGGAGCAGTTCGTCCCTTCGAGCTCGTCTCATGAAGAGTTGTGCCAATGGGTTAAACCTGAAGAGGGGCGAGGTGGCTGAGGACGAGTTGAACGAGGAGCCTTGCAATCTAGTCTGTCCTAAGAGTAGTAATCTTAATATTAACAACAACAACCGGCCGGGTATGATGAGTCGGACAGAAGAAGGTCACTTGGAGGCTTGGAAAAATGCCAACAAATCTCCGGGGAACAAACAAAATTTGCCATTTTCTCCGGGAGAAGCTGCGAAAGCGTTGGGGCTCGAACCGGATGCGTACCAGCAACAAATGATGCAATTTCAACTCCAGTCTGCTGCCATGTTGGGTGACCCCAGTGGACTGTTGAAGGCCATGGGGCCTTATCCTCCCCTCGTCTACTTGGGATACTACTCACAACTTCTTCATAGCTTTCAGGCTCAGGAAATTCTCAGACAATATGCCATGCAGTCAAATCCGGGCAATCCTAATCCTGGTGACAAGGTAACAACTCATCCCCCTCTCTCATTTACATTTTATTCACTCGCCTCACCCCTTTTGCATCAGTACAAAACACTTTTGTACTAAACTATTGCGACCTTGCGTGTGTTGCAGAGTCCCAGAACCTTCAGTTCCACCGGTTACAATTGCGCATCCCCGTTGTCTCCAGCGTCGCTGAGTGAAGGGCCGGCAGGGATCGACTCGGACGGCTCAATCGTAGGACAGAGTACGTCAGTAAGTGGGAACAACGGAAAACGGGCCCCTCGTGCAATGACAGGGAGACACGTGCGAACAGGAACTGGAGCATCTCCATCAACACTTCAAACTTTGAGACAAAAGATTGAGGAACGCCAACGAATCAAAGCTCAACAGGCTCAAAACGATCTGCTCAACCAGCCAAACTCCAAGATAAAAAGTAACAAGTATTTGAAAAAGCCTAGTAGTAAGAAGTAAGTTGTATGTGTACAGAAGAAGAAGAGGCGCAAGAAGAAGAAGATAACAGAAGCCAGTTAATACGATCCTTGTTCATTAAGTAGTAGACCATATAGTAATATTATAGTAAGTAATTGATTCGTACGGATGATGCAGGACTGGGTTTTACACAGAGGAAGTGCTGAATCATCATTCCTTAAACTCTGTGTGGAATTCATTGTCTCTCTCAGTCTTAGTCTTGGATAATGTGTAATGAGTTCTAAATCTTAGTCGTCTTTATAGAGAAGATAAAGAAAGAAAGAAAGAAAGAAAGCGAGTTGGACTACAGGTAGCCTCCACATTGATTGTGCTATTTATTGCAACGAAGTATCTGTTGGAAGGAGAGAGAGAAAGTGTACAGCAGAAGGTGAGAGACGGGGCAGGTTGATATTTTTAGTTGTAAGACTAAACTTAAGTGTGTGAGGGTAGACAGGTGAGTCTTATTAAGGAAAAAGTATATATAGCGAGTAGACGGGGAGCTCAGTGTAGGGGAAGAATGTTTTGCTACTATTTAGACACGCTTGCAAAGGAAGAACTTTCATCCAATTCTTCCGACTTTTACTCAATCAATGCTTACGTAATAAAATGTGTGGTTAGACCGAAGCCCTTCCGTACAGGAAGGAGATAGAGAGTAGCTCTGATGAAGGAACTCAATGAGCACTTTTATACACAAAATGTAGACTGGAATTCAGGTACAATATATAAGTAGGTGAGTGGAGGAGGAAATGTATACACATCAAACCAAATTCTAATTCAGTTTAGTACACACACACACACACACACACATATTTAATAATTTAAAAGGGGATTCCCCGTTCTTCACACGAATGAATGAGACACCGAAGCAAGAAAACCTGTGCAACTTGAACCTTTTGGAACTTTTATAGATTCCAAGCTTGTGAGCATGTGAAAGTGAAATGAAAGAAAATGAAAAAGTACTCTCAAGTAAGTAGGGAAGATGAGTACGACACCACAGCACAGAATAAACATGTTCCTTTCTTTCGTGGGTTAGTGAAAAACCGAAATTTCAAAATTTATTCGTTTTATTCCCTCAAATAGCCCCGAAAAATAGGGATTTTATGCAAGTAGTAATTTGTTCCATGTTAAAAACACTGACTGATGAATGTACTGTTCAGACCCACACTCACACACACACACACACACATTAATACGAAGATAAATGATATTTGTGACTGTTTGGGAATCGAGAATTTTTGTGTATTTCCTTATATTTTTTGTAGATCGATTCCCACACTCCAGTAAGAGACCTGTCTTGCTGTTGACAAATGTCTAACATGCACACAGATTGTTCAACAAGTCAGTATTGAAGCATTTATAAGTATACCTTAAACGCAACACATTTTCTCCTATGTTGTTCCATACCCATAAAATAACATTTTTATACTGTATAATAATTACTTATTTAATGATGATTTCAAGAAACATATCTTACAACACGCGTTTTATATATATATATTCCCATACATAATATATATATATATACATAATATATATAAACTTATATATTTGTAATTACATTATTAAAGAACGGTTGTTGAATGATGATGTTAAAGTACATGCTATAGCTGCTGTGTGGCAGTTGATAGTGTACTTTGGAGTTTCTAGACGAGTTGTACTTTTATGTAATTTAAACTAATTATAAGTTTGCATCAGAATTTTGTTATGGTGTATTTCAGTTGGAAAATGTGTAGCGGTACTCAAGTCTCAACCTAGTTATCTCGTGAATGGCCATATTTCTCCATTAATTCACTCTCAATTTCTTACGTACTTATTCAATGCTGAATAATATGTAACATTACAAAGAAGATATCAACGATTAAAAAGTCATTCCTTTAGAAACAAACCCAATTGTGTGCTATTCTTTCTTTTTTCATTCATTTAGTCTTTCGTCGCACAGCGCTACCACCTGCATATGCTAATAAACTTATGAACTAGAATTGCTAGATTTTATTGAGTTCTTCGTTATAAAAAGTAGCTGTACAACTGAGTTTTCTCATAGCGAGACTCTTGGCTGCGCCAATTATTGATAGCTATTCGACTCCTGATAAATTGCTTTAGGTGCTATTCTGAATTATAGACTGCGGTAGTAGCTGCTGAGATAACTTATTTCCAATATTTTTCGCTCAGGGATAATAATTTTGTGGTGGATCTTACGAGCGATAGCCATCATGACTGATTGGAAAAGCTGTACACACTCATACTATTATATCGCATTATTATATAGTTGTATTTCTGAGTGTCTATTCTTTCGAAGGACTGTTTTGGCAAGGATGTATTTGATGAGGAGATTTAGACTGACCAAAAGAATTACACGCAAGCTTCCCAATGAACACATCAATAAAAGGAGTATAATATACCGAGAATAATAACAGCGACACTCCTAACAGAAGTATTTGTAAGTTGTAAGTGGAGTCACCACCACCACCACCACCCAATGGTTTTATTACGATATTCAAGTAAAATGTTTATTTGTACTAAAAGTGACTAGCTGGGTCGAATGGCAGTGTATTTTGCTTAAATGAACGTCTCGAAGAAGGATTAATTTATGACGAGGGTGGTGAGAAGTACGTGGAAGAACTAGCCTAGAAAAAGAAGAGTGTATCATGTTGGAATGCAGAATTAGTGCACACGGGTTTAGGAAGATTGAGAAAGAGACGTTGGAAGGTAAAAAGAACGATGATGAGGGCCATCGACCAGGTAAATGAAGGAGGATCTCGAAAGATGAAAGTACACATATGACTTTTTATGCTCCGTATATTTTCTCGTGTTGCTCCATTGCCAGAGAGAGAGTTAAATGCAGAAAAAATCCTAAGTTGTTGTACAGAGTATAATGGAGAGAGAGTGCATATATGTAAAACATATTTTCAGGTTCCGGGATATAATATTATCATCATCCTCACTGACACGGCACCAACAAATGAGCCTTACCTAAAAAAACCCAACTTTGAGCTTCTCTCAGATGAAATGCGAATGATAAAAATAAAAGCGAAATCCTTCACTCGTGGGATTACTGGAAGTGGAATAAAACTGACTGAGGTAGACACTACCAGACACGTAGCACTAGTAGTGTGATGCAATAGAATAGAAATATACAAAATAGAAGGAAGGAGTTAAGTGTGAGTGGTCGGTGGTGGTGGAATGTAAAACAGGAAAGGAGTTCTACAATGAACGCGAATTCAAGACGAAGAGCATAAAATCTAACAACTAGTTTTGTGGTATTTCATTTCTGATTATTATATTAAGTAGGCCTATGGGCAAAAGTGCAAAGCCCTGGCCCCGGCTTGACCACCTTACCTTACTTTTTTACTTCATCTTTCTTCTTCCTCTTCTAAATTTATTACGTATTCTTTGTATCTCTCTCTCTCTCTCTCTCTCTCTCTCTCGATCTTCTCTGTCTGTACAATTAGCCTACACTCGAATTCTTCTCAAGACGAGTTTTTTTTCTCCCCGCAGAATTTTGGGAACGGACTTACACATCTATTAATCATATGTTTCTTAATGTAATTCTAGGATTTTATGCTTCAAAGCTTCTTCAGTAATAGTAATTTCTAATTTTACCGAGTCTTGTATACCCTGATGTGATGAGTGAGAGAGTTTGTTGCTTCTTCCATGCATTTTTAAGCAGAACTTGTGTGTGTGCAATAATTTATAGCAAAGCGGTGGAAAGAAGAAAGAGTTCCTCAGCCAAAAACTTTCATGAGAAAGCCATCATTATTTGCTTGTTGAACAGAGAGTAATATTATTAACAATATAGTATTAAGTCAGAAGATCAAAAGTTTTAAGAGACTGAAATTTCCGGGAGATGTAAAAGTACCTGCATACTCAAATACTTACCCAAAATTAAATTTCGCAATTACAATACAATTTCACACCAGAAATATTCGGGTCGTGCCTTATCACTTATCACCTATACTATTCTCCACGTCAGTAAAAGTCCTGATTTTAATCTCACTAGAGAAACACGTTCAGATTGCTAATAATAAAATATGACTAATAACTTATTGTGACGTGTTTAAGTGAGTCAGAGACATAATAATATTATAGGAAAGTCCACGTCTGCAACTGCGTGAAGGAATTACGATTAAAATATGCAATAGGCTAGTATATAATGAGGGATTCGCAGGATGAAACAACAAGTGGATTGCAGGAGATGTCGAGGAGTGTGCAGAAGATCGTTGCATAATATGGAGAGTGAGTGAGTGAGTTCCGATTTCCTGGTAATAAATATATATTTAATATGGAGATCGGGTGATGGAGGAGATGAAGAGTGTTTGAGAGCCGAAGGGGACTTTGCATGGGTTTGTGTACTTGAAGTTCAATAAGTTAAAGATTTGAGTCTGGGTTCGCCTTCCTGGTGGAAGAACCCACCCACAGGTATTATTATATTTGGCCAGATGCGGCAATCATGAGGCGAACTTGATTCCATTAGAAAGGAGAGTCATTTTTTACATTTCACTACAGAAAGTTGCACTGCAGGATGGACAGGTATTGAATTCAAGTTTTCCACATGCGTTCCTTCCTATTCATGAGTATAAAAATACGGAATTCTACACACATGGTACGCACCTTTATATGGAGATAATGCGTGCAGTTATGTAACATTCACTTGACTTGCAGAATAGCCAGAATCATTTTATCTTTCAGACATTTTCATTCCAGTAATTTTCTCAGGATTGTATCGAGAAAGACTTCTCTCTCTCTCTCATTAGCTATGCAGTCTATGTTGTAACAACCAGAAATTTGGGATCAGTGAACGCAGCAACTCGAGATTATTACCAACGCACTTTTTACACGTTCTCCTCGAAAGGTTGTTCCTCAGTTGCTAAAATTAATTGCGTGCATGGCTAAAATTTGGAACTAGTCTTGAAGAACAAGTTTTTGTCGTTATTTTTGAAGTTAATAAATGTAGAGTAGAATAATGAAACAGAGAGGAAGAGAGAGAAGGTTTCTACAAGATCCTCGAAAGCCTGTTTGCTCTCTCTCTCTCTCTCTCTCTCTCTCTCTCTCTCTCTCTCTCTTAGCTAAAGTTAAGACACACACACGTACCTACGTGTTTCGCTATCATATTTTAAGTCTTCATTTAAATATATTCGTAGAAAATGAGCAACGATAAGGATACTGCAATTAGTCTCAATACTACACACATGCCTTCCTTCCTTCCTTCCTTCGTCCCTATTTAATCCATCCAACATCTCCTGGCGCAGACTGGAGTAAAAACTGGTCTTTGTTTCCGATATATAATACTCATCCTGATATCAAAGTCGTAATATACGCACACGTCTAAAAACAACTACTGCCGGATAACAAACCACTGCATACACATTCACAATCAAGTCTCTAATCGGTAATTCCATTTCATAAACACAAATAAAGAGTTGAACTTCATGTTCACCTCATCTCCAAGTTCAAGGGCAGATTCTCCAACAAGGGTCTGGTTTTTTCTTGCAACAATAGTGTGGGCATCTCCATTTACTCCGCTTAAGTGAATAAAATATCCCAAAACTTGAATTAAATCGATTTCAATATCATTTAGAGGTTACATATACGCAACTCTGTTTGTTTCACTGCAGATGAAACGTCTTTTCATCATCATTAAGAAAGATTGTCGTACACATAGAATTCTTGAGTCCCATATTCTTATTCTCATAAAGTATAATATCAAATCAAACTGACTCATAATATTACTCTGATGGTTTCCCAATCTTTGAAACAGTAATAATAATCGTATGAATTCATAGAATCGCATGCGTCACGACACCAACCTGAAAATACAGTAAAAGTAGAAGAAGTTCAGAAGAAGAGAACATACAGTCAGGAGAGAGGATTCATGCGAATGATATTTATAATAATAGAACGAACATTTTTATGGCTTCTCTTAAGCTTACCATCTCGGCTACGAAAGTTGTATCACCATAAACACATTCTAGGCATTCACATCTTCACAAACTGTAAAATTCTAAAATACTTATGCTTAAAACTTGTTTACCTTGACTATAAATTTCGCTTGGAGCAGAAAAAGAGCAACAACACCAGATCAGCTTCCATTCCAACGTACAATCCCTTCCTCAGAGTATATTTAGTTCATATATTTATTTCAGATTTTCGCATGTGAATCGTTCCCTCGTCCAATTATCTCCTCCTCATATTAAGATAGCTCATTGTAATTCCCTCAGTTCCTCATTTTGATTTATTCATCCGGTAACACATTAACATTATGTTAAAACTCACTTTCAGAAATCGCACGTTTCGAAATCTTAATCGTTTATGTTGTATCATCAATTCACGAATTAATATCATTCCTTAAGATTAATAAACTCTAAACCCAGTCATATTTTATTTATCATATATAAATATAAATGATGTAACACGATTTCTACAAAAGCTAAAATATCATCTACAATTTTGACTCTAAAATGTTTACGGAAGATTACACCTGAAACTGAAGACGAGGATAAAACTTAATAACGATTCACAGTAGAATGGGATTTGTGAGAAGGAAGATACGAAGAATATTAAATTATATTATTGTTATTTTGGATCCCGAAGGTTCTTGCAGGTTTGCAAAATAAACTAATTCTATAAACTTGCTCTCATTCGTTAGTTGGAATGTTTTAGAAGAAAATATCCCATTTCTTCGTATAACGATGGTCATATTTTCAATTTTTTGTCAGTACCAACAGAAGGCTGGGTTTTTCTGGCAAATACATCTGACAAAACAAATACCTGAGGAATAATAGGAAACCTCTCTTTCGGCTTTAGTCCTGAAGTAATTGCTTTTCTTCTGAGACTGGACAAAAACTTGTTCAACAGGTATCACAGCAGAATGATATTCTGTGAAAATAACTCTCTGTAGTAAATAATTCGATATATATTGCTTCGAGTGATAATGATACCATTCCTAACGATGATTCCTATCAGCATGAATTCACAGTTTAACTCGCCAACGATGATAGATGATTGGCAGTCCTAAATGTGGAAATCAAGGCGAATTACTTCTTTCACATTGACTCCATCTCTCGCATATTCCTCTCTGCTTAAACATCCTACCCATTTACACATCCTTTATTATTATTATATTATATTAGTGGATCCAATACAAAGCTGACAACTGAAATTCTTGGAAGGCGAATCACTCGTACTCACATTAACTTGATGTCATCCAAAGTTAAAAGATATTCACCGCAAGAATTCAGTTGAGACAAAAAGGTGAATTGTTGAAACAAAAGCTCGAATGAATCCTCTGATGTTGATTAGAGATAACCTTGTGTGATCCAATATTTATAGTACAAGGAGTACTTAAATACGCAAAGAAGGAATAATCCACACATGCCTTCGAAGTAACTTGACTGAAAAGCAACAATTCCACTATTCACTATTCACAAAAAGTGGAAGCGCAGTGGCGAGCTAAAAAATTACTAATAGACCCACTCAGTTAACGTCCAAATCTTACCATTGAAGCATGTAGCACAAATGACTAATTACTTTGAGAGTTTCATCATATAGCATCACAAAACATCCTTTCCGTACACTTTTTTGCTTTACATTTCGCTGTGTATAATACATCTTATGGTGGGGTAATTATATTTTATACACCAAACTCATTCCACATACACAGATAGAAGATACACACACGTGTACTACTACTACAATAGTTGCTCAGAAAAATAACCAACCATCATATCACGTTCAGCAATAATACAAGCTAAAACAAATTTGAAGAATTTCAAACATAAATCTCGTTAAATCATTGGGAGTTAGGATGAAAGATGAAATAAGAACATTTTATGGCGAATTGTTTGTCTCTTTTACTCCATTACGAATTTACTTAACAAGTAGGTTGTTGCCAATTGGTTTGCTTTCTGCCTGCTTTTTGGAAATATGGGAAATGATGAAATATTCACAGAACATCCAAAGCATAAAACAAACGAGATGGGGGGATTTAAGGTCATCAGAGTTAACATTTTAACATCAAAATATTATCAGAGATGAAATACGTACGAATAAACGAATAATAATGAGTGGTTGAGAGTCGGAGAGTAATATCACTCACTCCCATTATCTTTCACCTTACACAAGTAGTGCGGTTTCAATGTGGTCGAATTCCTTGAATTATGCTTAATATTTAATTCGCATTCTTCTTGATTTACGTACAAGATAATGTTATTCTCGCTCATACAGGAATCCATTTTTCCACTTTTTCGAACACATGAACTATATAACAATATATATATATAGGCACCTCTTCGTCTACATATCCTGCCTGTCTGTTAAAAGACCCCATTAATACACATTACTCTATAATAATATTAGAGTGTAGGGAGAACAAGTCCCTGCAAAATTGCAACAAGCCTTACGTACTTTACTTGGCGAAAAAACAAGTAGCATAAATTTAATCTACGTCATTATGGCAATCTAGCCAATATTATGCCGATCCAATTACGTTTTCTCCACCTTTGGAAATCCCCAATCATTATTAAAGCACAACCTACTCACCCTACACTTTGCGTACAAGGCCGAGTTTGTTTTTAGAAAAATTTCCGAGGAAGACACACTCAAAGGTATTTTGAGAGAGAGAGAGTTTGAGTAGATAAATGTTTCAATTAAGTATATCTTTATTCACGATTCGCACAGGGCAGGTGTGTGTTTATCTGGAATATGAGTGAGTAAGTAGCTACCTCTCCACAGTTTACGTTGTATAACAGCTAGTATAACGATACTACGTACGTATCGAACATACATGATTTAAGACCATGAAAAAAGTTAGCAAGACAACTTCTGCCGAAGTGTGTGAGGGCATGGTTTATCCGCAATATCATTCCATAGCCTTCCACATGAGTTCTTTTAGTTTAAGAAAAGCAACCTTTCCACATGAAACAAGTGTGTGTGTGTGTGCTATCAATAATTAAATCTGCAAGTGTTCTCAAGGAATTTCCCCACCTGAACTGTTCTGAAGATAACCACGATGGATGGCCGTACTCAAAGCAACCTGCTTCATTTATAATTTTTATTATTTTACAAATTGTCCAACATTCACGTACTTACTATTATAAGTTTGTAAGATACCTGCCCCTCTTCAATAACAAATAACAATGTGTCAGATTGCAAAATAAACCTTCAACTGTTGACTGTAGCACACAGGCTTGTTATAAAAGCAGCAGCAGCAACTAGTTAGCTCATTATACAATAATAATGATGCATATCCCATTTGATTCAATCACACATATACACACTGTGTGTGTATACTAAAATATTACAAAAGTCTGATAAGTGGTTTCACTGAACCCGCAAACCGGCATCCCGTTTTCTATTATGATTTACAATGAAAATAAAGGCTTCTCTCTATTTATTAGCTCAGAAAGGGAGGAGAAGGTAGTAAAACATGGAATGGCAAAAAATCTCCTATTTAGAGCTTTGTGACGGCTGAGAAATTACCGAATCTTCGGACATCTCTTCGAGATTTTACCGACTCACTAAAGTTTTTATGCTGTGTGATTTACAGAACACAAATGTTTCAGAGCATGCTGAGCTTATTGCATTTCGCGTAGTGTTAAAATGGGCCTAACCAAATATTTTCATCATCTACTCTATAATTGTCAGAAATAAAAATGCTCTTTTTCATCTCGGAGGACAAGAATAATATTTGGCTAGTCCTTTACACACACACACACAAACGAACGAGGACAATGTTTTATTTCTCAATGTACAACATGTAATTTAAAGGGAAATTGCAGGTTTCACTGTTCTTGTACAAACAACAGGAGACCACGTATTAAAATTTACTTGTACACATTATCCTCGTTTTACTATTCCGATTGGTGTATAATTAACCACAGGGTGGTGATATGTTTGGTTGTAATATTTTAATATTTGCTTCACGAAATTCTCGAAGAAATATTCATTTAAGAAATCCCACTATTTCATACAATTTCGTATTTTCTACATTAATCCACTCAAACTGTGTTAATACTTTAAGTTGTGGCCGTCTCTTCTTTCTCCAAATTAGATTCGACGAGCTGTCCCTTTAACATTCGTTTAGTGTTTTCTCTCAGAACCATAAACCATCCGTCTTTCTGTTTTTGGAATATAAAACTTTTTAGTATTGGCCCTCCTAACAACTTCATGATTTTTATCAGTTTGATTGTCATTCATCCGTTATTATATATCACCTGTCGATATCGTTCTTCAGCAAGAATGCTCCCTCTTTTGGGTAAGTGTCGAAAAACATGGATATCGTCAATTCCAAAGCGTTTCCACACTGTCGAAGGTTGATGAATAACAAGTCTCATTGCTGCCAATTCACGCCATTCCACCAAACTCTGCGTGTACATTTTGAAATATCGATCGTAAGTGTGGCGAATACGAAATGCTCAAACACTATGGCTGCGTTTACCTCTGTTGCCGGAATGGAGACGATATCTTGCGACCCAAGTTCGAAATGTGGCCAAGGCATCAAACATTTCATATGAATGCTGCATTCCCACGGGAGATCTGTGGGCAAAGATGAGCTTGACGAATTCTTCGAATCGGAATTTCCCTTCAACTTGGAGTCTGCAGTGATGCTAGTGGTAGTTCCTTCGGTAAAATTCGGCGAAAACCACTCCTCATCTACCTCCTTTATCTTAATTGGTACTTCAACCTTGGCAGCTTGAGTTGTCGAACTATCTGCTGTGACAATATTAACCCATGTGATTTCATTGTATTCTTATGCTTAATTGTCTTACATCCATTACAAGTCTAAGGAATTCTCCATGAAGAGACTCTTACTATTATTGCCATTTGCTACAGATTGCTTTGAAGATACTCCCGTCTTCTTGCTTCCACTGCTGCATAGCCGTTTGACATAAATAGAAATAAACGCAGTGTAATAATTTTTGAACACCAGTTCTCCAAGTTGACAAGGCTGTTGTAAATTTATGTCTATGATAGAGCAACCGGTTTTCTTTTGACGACCCGAGGAGTTTTCAGGATAGCGGTGTACTAAACTAGGTCCCTTCACAGTAAATTGTATTGCCTCTTTAGACATGTTGAACACTCGGTTCGCTCATTAATTGCAAAGTAACGTGGATTTACTGATAGCTCCGTGAATACTTGCTAATTCGTGGAATAGAGTCATCGAAGGAGGCTAACATATATACATGATGCTCCTTGTTTGATCAATAATGTAGCAACGATACATACACATACACATATGTTACTTGCATCAAATTTATTAGCAGGAGCAGAAGAAGAAGACGGCAGGTTCAATTTCATGTCATGGATAAAAGTAAGCTCCTTCCAGAAAAGTAATAGGTTTTGTTCGTTTGCATCTAATCTGATTATCACATCAGTCGCTGCATTAAATTATCTTGAGGATCAATATTGATGTCGGAGAAATGTTTTGTGTTGGATGTTCCACTTTGAGTAATTGCTCTCCACACGAATCCACTCACACATCGACTTCCAGTCATGTAATTGCAGAAATTTTGCTGTCAACTGTGAAGAAGGGCTTTAGAGACACTCTAGAACAGCGTGTACACATACAGCCATCGGACAGTGAGTAACAACCTACGTAAAATATGAAAATCAAATATAAATCAGCTTCACTCAAATGCTTCCCATCTTTTTCAAAAGGCCAAGTCAATGAGTAAATTAGATTTAATTCAGTATGAGGATTTATTACGCAGCGATTTAATTTAGTATTTTAGTACAATACATTTTACCCGAATTAATTTTTGCTTAATACATTGGTAAATTACTTCTTTTTGAATAGTTGCTCATTTTAGCGATAGAAGAGCAACTGCACCGACGGAATGTCGGACGAACATAAAAGTACACGTTGGAATCATTAAAAGTCGGACAAATTACAATCAACTTAAAACTAAGGTACATAAACGGAATAATGAACCACAGAAAAAGTAAAATAATTCACAGACGAGCATTAAATAATTAAAACTTTCAGAAATCACAAGTGCAGTGGTTTTTCTCACTTAATAAAGTGAAATGAAGCAGTATAGCTTAATACACAGCTACAATCACTACAAGAAAAATTGAAGGAGTTGTAGCTTTTGGAATATTTGGAATTACTTGTTCGCCCTCAGACTTAATTATCTAGAACTTCCTTACTTCCAAGAAGTAGAGATTTAAAAGGAATGGCGTTCTTTGAACCACCAGAGTGTTTGAAATAACACTTTTGCTAACCTTCTTCAAAGAGTAACTCATTACTAAGGCCTACATTCTCAACACACAGTTGAGTGTTTCAACTGAAGAAGGACATAATAATATTAAATTTCTTGTACTGCCGTGTACAATATTACTATTCTAAATAATATCAGTGTGTTCAGTTTCTTACGCTATTCGAATCTTTTTACTTCTACTTTTTAGGATTACCTGGATTCCATAATTTCATCAATGTTGTACCCCCAACCTGGGTTTATGACTACGGTTACGAATGTACTACGAAACTACTGTACAGGATGAAGGAGGACTATATTCTTAAAGTTTAATGATATTCAAAACTGCAATCTGGATAAGCATTATGCATCTGTACTTGTTACTTTACTTCGAGGGTATAGTAAACTTTCAAACACTAAAGCTCTTTCGTGATATAAATATTCTACATAATATTGTGTGTGCTTGACAAGGACCCTGCCCTAATAAAGTGGTAGCACCATTAGTACACAAACAATACAAATAACCGACAGTATTATTAATCACGGAATTCAGCTGTTTAGCAAACATGACAAATGACAACCTACAAATTGTAATTCCTATGCATAGTAACTCGTTAGAATTGTCACAATCGTTTCTCAGACTGACAATAATGTCACAGGAATGGGAGAAACCAAGTATTGAACAAAATACAGTTTTAGGTTTAAAATGAACATAAAAATTAATCATCCCTTGCTAAAAGAAATACACTCAAATTGTTCCCTATATGTAGGGCCTAACATGTTTGAAATTTTTTCGTTCACTTACTTACAATTAGTCTGCTGGCATTAAAATTCCCTAGTTTTCGATTTTTTGGCAGATATTTCTACGTGGAAGTGTACATTTTCAACACATAATTTCCCATATTTAGACACTATATGTACTCTATAGAGATGTAGCTACCAAGTGTTTATTTCTAGTTCTTGTAGTCAATTAAAAATGGATCACTCTTCATCCAGCCTTCTTAGCAGGTTAAAATCCTCTCCTTTCTTTACATAAATTATTCGACTAATTTACGCTTAAAAGTATGAGACGTAATAAAATTTTAGCTTTCTTTACCATCACAGATAATAAAATATAGTAATATGAATTGAATGTTTTGCTTAGCAATGAAGTATTTGGTGAAACTTCTACTCAGGCCTGACAAACAGTGATTAAAGGACACTGGAGCTTCTTTCAACTGACGTAGCGTTTGCCTTGATCTACTTCACAAAGAAATTATTACAGCTACTTCACACAAATTTCAAACCCGGCCTTGTAAGGCGGTTTTTCGACAATATCAACGCTTACAAATAAAATAATATCATCATACATCATGGAACATGGAACACAAAATAAAAGCAGTATCACAACTTTTAATGAGTAGCAAGACAGTCTACAAATTATTCCGTGATAAACCACTCATGGCACAATCCATCGTTTTTGCACGCAAAATCTTTGACGGTCAATTTCTACGAATTCTGAAGATTTTTCATTCCTACAGCGCAGTCCCGTTCAGTTGGTAATATTGAATAAGAAGAAGACTCCTTCAAAAAGATGAAGTCGCTTTTACAACCGAACGTTATGGAAGGATAAAACGACGGACATATTTTTGCTTGGATGTGCAGCTAGGACATACATGTGTGTTACTTATTTAAAGTGTTTAGAGAGCAACCAGCAGTACCGTTTGTACATAAAATTTTAGCTGCCAATATAGCTGAACAGGTAAAACTGACAATATACGTTTAAGTGGCCGATAATTCAAGATTTCGGAGCGCTGGCATTATACACATAGTGAATGACAAAGTAAAATCAAAACAGCGTGACAAAAATCGTTAGTGTAATGGAGAAATTATGGCAAATTCGATCCACGTAATATACATTTACGCTTAAGATTCAACTACTCAGCTCTCTTGAGACCAAACCGACTTCAACATCTCGTGATACAGGTTTCTGATGTTGCAGAATGTTGGTTTTCTTCCGAATTTAATCCACTATTGTTCAAGGCCAACTTTTTCAACTGCCTTATTGCTGCTGTCGCATGGTAAGCATTCTGAAAGTGACAAAGACTGAATTAGATTTTTGCATTCATAGGAACATCAACACTTTCTAAGCACCTTTTCAGCACATCGATTAAGCTCATTGATACAAATTTCATGCCTTTTTATCATTCTACATTTACACTGAACAAGGATAAAAATGTCATTTCAGTACCAGACAAGAACCATTTTCACTAAAAGGCTCAGAGGTTAATAAGGGCAGCTCAAACAGTGCCATACTACTCAAATGTCTTAGCTATTGCTATTGTGTGTCAATTATCAGCTACTTAGCTTCAGCTACTAATAGATGCAGACTCTTCCAGAGCTGAATAGTCCTCACTGTGACATGGATCATTTTAAAAGATAACACGCTGGTACATTACTCTAGCAATCCTGCACTGGCACTGAGAATTGACAGCATGCACTATTTTAGCAGCCTCACTTAGTGAATCTGACCCACAAACATATCATTCCCTCTTCGATACCAACAGCTAACCTAACTCCATGCACACTTAATTCCTGCGTTAGTCACTGTCTGTGCTTTCTACGAACTCGCAGCTTTCTAATTTAACTTCATTAGCGCTATATTATTATCTAACAATGACTATACACTACTCAAGATCCCTACTGCCATACGCAATCCGCACTACACAATGTTACATAGTATTTATGATCAGCTGCATATTATAGTACAGCTTAAAAAGCCACAAATAAGGGTGTCACTCGTTTTGATTCTAAAACATCAAGTTAGGATAAGTATGAGCACATCGATTCAGCAGTAGTTAAGCCATATTCTGCTATTCTGAATCAAATACCCAACCTTCATCAACCTCCTCCTGGATAGTTGAACATTTCTTGTCGTCAATGTCCATGCTGTTTGAGCTACTTAGTGCTAATCTTTGCATCTTGTGAACCATTGCAATTGCATGCATAAGTTGCTGCAAGAATAGAGGAAATAACGAACCATATTGTAGAGAAAAAAGTACACAACATATTCATCGAACAAAACTTTTAGGAATTATTATACAATCAAATGAAGAACTCACTCCCGATAAACCAATGAACCGAATATTATTATTAGGGATCACATACTCATAGTCAATAGTAAATATGTATGTTAGAAAAACAGCGTATAAATGTTAGTAATATTCACGCAGTAAAGAACTTATTCAGCCACGTGAATAAAATGTTTTTGCGTAATAGTTTTTCGGGAAATGATATATGATATTGTTTTAGACATATCTTCCTCACGTCATGCTTCCAAAATGGGATAATATTGTGAACTTACTCTCCATCGGGATTTAGCGAAGTTCTTCTTCAGCTGCTCGGACACGGTTCCGTGAATATTCTTATTGGATGCATTACCACATATCCTATCAGAGGCAAAAGCCCAAGTTAGTAACAATACAGATGACAAAATTTAAAGAGACTTGAACTTGAGCCTTACCAAGGATGCTGTAATGCTTGATTGCAGGTGTATCTCTTGTCTACATCCACACACATTAACATTCGAATAAAGTCTTTTGCTGAGTCACTAATATCATCCCAGTACGGAGAATCAAATTCGAATTCGCCTAGAAGCATCCATAAGGTGATTACGTATCCATCCACAGTTGTCAATAGTGAGGAAACTCAGAAAGAAGCTTACCTTTTAAAATCTGAGCAAAAAGATTTGCATCATTTTCATCATAAAAGGGAGGATACCCACAGAGAAGAATGTATGAGATTACTCCTATACTCCAGACGTCGACTGCTTTGCCATACGGTTTCTGTGCCAGCACTTCAGGGGCTACGTAGCCCGGAGTGCCACAGGCAGTGGCCATGATTCCCGAATCTTCCATTTTGGATAGTCCGAAATCGCTTATCATAATCTTACTTTCTTCATCTGAGCTGTAGTACAACAGGTTTTCCGGCTTCAGATCTCGATGCACGACTCCTTGATCATGCATATACTCCACGGCTTCAAGCACTTGTCTTATTAAATCCGCTGCGTCTTTCTCCGTGTAAGAACCTTTTTCCACAATGCGATCGAATAATTCTCCTCCCGTTACAAGTTCCATCACAAGGTAGACTCTGGTTTTATCTTCGTATGTTTCCAGCAGCTGCACAATGTTAGGATGTTGCAGCCTGCAATTAAATCGACATTAAACAGTCAGCCAATGAAGATAAAACCTAAATAAGACTACAAAATCAACCTTCCTTCAAAGAATGTGTACAAGCAAATCATGTTCCCTTAAATTCGCCTACAATTTTCACAGACGTTAAACACTGTGAAGATGGGTTAGCCGTTAGCAACAGTAGCAGTGAAATTGAAATCATGACTACACTCAACTACACTGAATGAGCTGTAGGTAAACAGCAACAGGCTCACTTTTAATCAAAAGTTAATCCCACAATCCGATACTAAGTCTTTAGATAGCATCCTGCTTTATGGCTCCGCATATCAACCCGAAAATTGAACTTCAATGAAGTATATGCAAATCAATTGCTATCCTCACTTCATACAAGCTGCTTAATCATGCAAGCAAATAAAGTTTCGATGAGACCCACGAATTTCTACGTCTGTGACGCAACGTTTACACTAACTTAAATTGCAGAAGCATCCATTCCACGAATATTTGAATAGCATCTCATAAAAAAGCGCAAGAAATGCCAAATACATAGTACTACACTTGGCTCACACAAATTGTAAAGGATCAACAATTCATACAATTCATAGAATACTTTACAATTCTACCATCCATATCTTTGCACTTCGGTTTCGCATTTCCTACTTTCCCGTAGTTCCTCTAGTATTTCAAGTAGTAGCAAAAGTTCAGTTGGGTTGCTCCCTACGGAGCCAAAAGATCATACGACCGCAGGTAACTCTATCCCTGAACCTATTCAAAACTTATTTCCACTAGTTCCCCGAAACTACGATAAACTGTCAAGAACTTAACAAGTACAATATATCTATTTGCATGGTATGCTGTCTTTTATCCCAGAAAATAACACCTTGCACCACAGTGCAGTGCCACTTCTGGCACCACTGAGCTGTGAAACTGTGAAGTGAGTCTACTTTGCCTCACCATGTGTAAATGTGTACAGAACGATATTTTTAGTCTACTAGTCCAACACACAAGTCAAAACTGCTTCGTTTGGAGTGAAAGCTTTCACCATAACAGTCTGTGAGACAGCTCTCAGCCTGAACCTGTTTAAATGAGAAACTCCTCAATAAGAAGATTCACACATCGCCTTATATCCATCCTCGTGCTTTATCATGTGAGGTTATCTCGTATAGAACCATTTTGTCCATTTGTCCTATATAACTGTATAAAAAAATCTGCGTGCTTAGTACACTTGGTGTGTCACGATGCTTCTATTCTCCGCAATCATAAATAAAAGAAGGGGAAGAAGTAGTTCTTCTTAAGTCTGAATAAGTCCCAGCAAACATGCAACAACGTACACAAGCGAATAATACAATATCTTTGATCGAAGGCACATATATATAGCAGAAGCTTCAGATCAAACGCCTCAATAAAGACTTTCTCCTCTTAAACCGAGCACACTGCGAATTGCGAAACCGCGTGGGTCGATCACAAAACATGAAACAACTTCCCAGCCCTGTCCTTTATGTAATGAAACACAGTATAGTTATAATATTGTTTACTTTATTTCTCATTCCAAGCTTAGCAGCCCAGTAAAACTCCCTTCACACGGAAATTTGTTTACAGAATCACCAATATTTCATTATCTCATCCATTGTCAGACACGTACAACAAACTCTACAAACTATACACACACACATATAAATAATACTTAGCAAGCAAGCAACACACACAGTAATGTGGAGCAGAACATTTCTAATGCCTCAGAGACACCAGCAATTAGGTGGAATTTAGTTGTTGCTCCGTTACCATATTCCATTCTCAATTCAGTTCCTGCGATTAGTACTTTCCTCAATTGCCACGGGAACAGCGTGGGACTCTACTTTTCCACAGTTTCCACAATTTCCACTCTCCCTAATTTTATCTTTCGTGAGTCGCAGAGATTCTATGTCTACGGCTTTACAGTTGACAGTACAAACTTACACCACACAATACTACGAACAACGAAATACTTGTTGTCCCATCACCACTAACAGAATATTTAGTTTCTACTTGTGACTTGGAATACACGGGACAACGCTCATAATATTTTCAAGTGTAGGATTACTTGAATGAGGAGTTTTTTCAAACATAAACTGCTTCATATTTTCGATACTCAAACCCGGATGAACCAGATATGAATTGTACAACTTGAGCTTACTTCCAGTTTAATACTGTGCATTCACAAAGAATGACTAGGCTGTGGCGAGTTAAAAAACTCCGAGAAATAAACGATAATTATAATACTATGTGAGCTCAAATGTGGAAAACGACGTTTGACGTTGGAAATAATGTTCATAATGAAATGCGACACTGCCTTCTACCCTTGATGAATGTCTTACAGGAAGCAGAATCTTTGCAGAGATATGGGTACTCATATTTCCTTTTTTATTTGAAAAAGGATGAGATCTACATACAAATATGCGTAATTCCTTAAAATGTCAGAAGTAACTGAAGCTTTGAATCGTTTCTACAACCTACGTACGTTTACCTCAGTTGTCAGTGAAGAAGACAGCAATCAAGTAGTCCATCAACAGGGTTTGTGCTTTACTCATAATTGTACAATTTGAAAATGTGATATTATAGATATTAACTATGACAAACAGGAGTAGGAAACATCGGCTGAATAAAGGTCACATGAATTATAACAGCCCATTGCTGCGCTGTTATTGAATGTACTTTGTTTATACTAACCATAAACCTACGGCTGTGACTATATGCAGTCATAAAAACATCCTACGTTTAGCCCACATATTCACATCGCTACTGTTGACTGTCAAACTGTCAAGTAAACTTGCGTAGGCTGCTTTCCTTTCAATACTCAAAATCAACAATAATTCAAATTCTTGGTTACCTTTCTTCAGACTCTTCGCATTAAATAAGTACAACAATTGATCACTTGATCAACCGAGTTCAACAGATAAAGTAATCAAATAAAAATTATTGCTGAACGAAGATAAAATCATACTTTGAAAGGTTGATTTAATTTAATGACTACAGTGAAGTTATTACTCATCTTCCATACAATCGATATTCATGAGAAACATTAAATAACGTTATAATATTAAATTGCCACAATCTATTGAACTTCTATAGTTTTCTTTTTATTATATTAAACTCAATCAAACTTTCATTCACGAGTTGGTTGATCAAATAATAATATATATCTTAGCAAATAGCACAATAACGAATTTGCTATGAGTAAATAACTACAGTGCGAAAGGTACAAAGCACTTAGAAACTTTAACATTAAGTTTATTTCTTCGGGTGAAAACTATTCGTGTCATAATATGCATCATTGTATTCCGCAAAAGAATATTTCTGAAAAAGGTCAGATAATTTGTATACTGTATATGAATACTGTGGATATACGCTTGGTATACTGTGAATAATTAATTGAATTTATTGCAATAATTAATTATTCAATGAATTTATTTCAATTTATTAGAATTCATTCACAGAATAATTAATTAAAATCAACAAACACGAACACTTAATGCTTCAAAAAGCAAACAATTAGGTATTTTTCCAACTACGGCTAAAAGCCCTTTAGTGAAGAATTGAGGACTAATTGCGTCATTTAATGTTAAAAATCAACAAACCATTTCGAATCGCCACCTTTAGAATAAATTGCATTGGTTTAAGGAAGCAGAACAAACAATAAATTCCAATGACAGAAAATAAATGTTGATAATGTGTACTCAAGATTGTTAGCAATTGTAGAATGAGCATTTTGAATTCTATTGTTCAGAAAAACTGAGGCCTGAATGAGAAATGGTGTCAGAGAGCATAGGAGATTCCTGTCATATAATTTCACGCATTTGCATGACTCTATTGGATCGTAATATAGTATTAATATACATAGTCCCATCCCTCCTCATCAAGTGATCACAGAGGTACAAGAAAGAACAAGTCAACGACGACGGAGTTTTCAGTATGCATACAGAATAATACAGATCCAGAACTAACAATACGTTCTTTATGAATACACAACTAGGGGAAAGAAAGTAAAGTTTGTGTTCTTAAGTTGTATAGAAATTAGGCGAAACTTTCTTCAATTCCTTTCTATACTATCTTCTTCATGCATCACTAACCTTTTCCCAGTTCTTGGCTGTATTTGAAGACCGAAAGAGGCTGAACTGTAGGCGTAGTGGAGCTCAGGAGTCTTCAATTTAGGCACATTTTATGCCGCAGTGGGTATGGATGTATGTGTTAAATTAAAACTCGCCTAAACCAAGGAATTGTATGCAATGCTCCCTATTCCTAGCTACCAAGCTACTTAAACTCAAAGACTTCCTCTCTTAGGCAGTGTACACTTGTTTTCTCATACTTGCCAAATTCCTTTTAATATAAGCTAATAGTCAATGGATATCGTACAAAAACATATGCAACATTTGACATTGCGGCACTCGATTCATATGGTCTTCCCTTTACCGTGGATTCTCGATTCCTCCCTTTTTAGGAATCACAACACTCACACAGAACTGTACGTTTAGATAATCTACTTTCTCCACTTGGATCTATCAGAATGAGCACATGAGTGGCAAAAATGTGGAACGGATCCAGAGAAGAGAAACAGAACAAGGAGCTCACAGGGAGAAAGAGACAGGCAATAACATATAGCTGTGAGGCATCCAGCATGAGAAATATTGTTACGTCTATTTTTTGAAAAGATTACATCCTAACCAGACATACTTATAGGACTGTTAGAAAGGAGGAGAAATGAGAAATGCACTTGGTATCTTTTTGCAATATTAATTCTCCTAACCGCCCACTCCATTACTGCGATGAGATAATATGAAGATGACATGAATAAACCATTAGCTAGCGAGGTAAGTTGGTCTGTCCAGGATAACAACTTCCACTTCAGGTAACTACTGGACAGTAAGCAAGATGATTTGTACGAAAGAGAAATGTTTAAGCTTACTTGCAGATAAACTGGCCCAGCAAAACTGAGAGACAGAAAGTAAAAAAAAGACTGTGATTTGTGATCAGATGACATAGCAATCCGTACCAAGAGACAGGAAAAAGGAAAAGACACAGGATGACAAAAACTCTATTCAAACACAGAAAAGCTTGTACCCAGTCTGTCTTATTGATCTTTGATATAAAAGGCAGGGTTCCCTATTCTACGTTTTGTTCAAGCATCGCATCGCAATAAATCGGAAGTCCAACAACACTTCCTTCCTAATTTCACGGGTCACGGGAAGTTCACTTTCAATACTTCCATCGTTAGTAACCTTTGTGCATTGTGTACTCAAGATTAAAACGAAACTTAAACATCCATCAGAAGATGACACACACAGAACGCAGACAGAGATGTTATCTCTTAGGCAGGTAGTTTTGTTGATACAACACAATGATACATATATTACCAACATGCTTTACACTTTTATATACATCCATGGCTTTACCTGTGTTTCTGATGTGTCGTGCTCTGGAAAACAGGTATTTGCGAACCACTTAAGTCACGAAATGAGACAAGATAATGATATGCATAATAGCAGACAAACTATTTCATTCAAAGTACTTCTCATTGTAGTAACTACTTTCACTGGAATATACCCGGCTATAACCCACAAATGTTACAGACTCATGCACCCTATCAGAGTGTCCTTGCACCCTAGATATCTGAGCAGCTCAAGCTAAGAATTAACCCCATGAAATGGCAATTTTGGAAAAAATGCCAAAAAAACTCGAAATTTCGAAAATGTGGCGAATTGCCTAAAACTCATAATTTAGGCTATTTATAGGTTATCTAGGCCCTTCATACTTGATTTAAGCGATTTTGATGCTTATCCTGCGCTTATCTTGAGCTTATCGAAATATTAAAAAATGCGGCGATTTGCCTGAAACTCATAATTTAGGCTATTTATAGGTT